>JWZT01002014.1:27150-62255 GCA_000827895.1 Thelohanellus kitauei
GTTACATTTACTTATCAAAATCAAATTCTCTTGTCGTTTTTCAAAAAATAATTATCTTCGCTGATTTTCGTACATGATGTGCTGACCAATTTTCGATTCATTTAGTAAATTAAATATATTAATTAAGAAAACTTTTACTTGATCTCAGCTTTTTAAACAAAATTTGGATGCGTAATATTGAAGGCAAACCTTGGTAATTTTTTCCCCGCACTAAATTAACCTCTCGTTTATAACCAAAACAATATATTTTTGAAAGTCTCAAAACTCATATTGAATGAAATATGTTCAATACTGGAATTTGATATCTGAATTACTGAAGGTTTATACGAGGAATATTGAAGGCCAGCCTTGTTGCTTTAAAGGAGCAATTATGTTTTTAAGATAGTTTTAAAATATCGAATATTTAGAATTTTACAAACACCCCTTAATATATAGTTTACATCAATTTAGGTTCTTAACACAGAAAAAAAGACACGTTAAGTCGAATAGTGAAAAAGTAGTAAAAATTACAAATTACAAATCCAGAAAATTAACAAAATCTTGCACCTCCCAATGATGGAACTTGCCACAGGGCAGTTCAAGCATGGATAACTAAAATCTGCTGACCCCAATGCCCAACCAACAAAACTAGGAAAAATACCCCAAACAAAATGTGAAAAGTGGAGATGTCGAAATTCTCATTACGGGCAACAGAGCATCAATCAATCTTAAGTAGAGTGTTGCGCATTTAAGGAATCTTAATTTTTTGATTTTGTAATTTCTAAAAAATCCACAGAATTGGATATGTTAAAATTCCCCGAAAAACACAATGCCCCATGTGCTATGATTTTTCAACATTTATTTTCCATATCAAAAAATGCACTTTGAAACACAACACCAAATTAAACGGACGATGGCTTTTGAAAAAAATACAATCTTTCCAATTTTTCCAACCCAAAAGACTGCTTTTTATCCGGTAAAAATGAATTTATTAGGGTAAAACAAATAACTAAATGAAAAAAACGAAAGGAGTGAATATACCTAAAACCCTGTAAAATTCAAACAAAAACGAAATCGGTTAGACAGCTTTAGTAGGAAAGATACCTTTATACCACAAAAAATATCCAAAATCAGGTCCAGGATGTTAGAAATCCTATAATCATACATGTTCATCCAATTTTACCAAAAATACCTCTGGCTGCCGGTTGAAAGATCAAGTGTCGCCAATCTTCCAGGTATCTTGGTAGAATTGTCATTCGACCCCTTTTCAATCGCAACTCACTTGAAGGAAAATCGACTATGGTCTATATTTAAATCAGTTTCTGATAAATTCTCTCTGATGCAGGATTAACGTTCCATTTCAGACATTTGACCATTATCAAGGAAGCAGTAACTCTAACTCACCGAAAGGAAATATTTTGAGATTCGAATGTTTTGTTTGATCCTGTTAAAATCAGCGTATTTCAAAGAAAGCCTAATGAGTTCATAAAATATTGTCTAAATCAATGGGTTGAGTTTTTAAAAATACATTCTTAATGTCAGGGTGAAACTTATAGACTGATGTAAAAGGCTTCTAAATTAAACTTAGCAAAGCTGAAATGATATAAACTCCTAGTTTGGGGGTGTCAAGCCAATCACTCCTTTGGTGTTTGTAAAACCTTGATCAATCATATGTCGATATTGGTGAATACTTTTGAACGGTAGTTCTTTTGGATATGAAGAATGTTCATATTTCCCATATGTTGTAGTTGCCTTGAGCATGACATCCTACCCAAAATAGTCAACCGATCAATCTAAACCAAAATCTGAGATCTTCTTACCAGTTTTTACATTCAATAAGGGTAACGTGGAAGCTTAACATGGACCACGAGGACATTCAAAATGGGAAATCCACGAGACTGCGAGAACAAACAGGCATATTTTAGCATTAAAAATAATATTTTTGGTTAGAAAAATAAAATCTCATTTGTTGAAAATTTTCATTTGGATTTGCCTACTAAATTGGAGAAAAAAGGTTCTACCAGCGAATCCAGTAATTTTTAAATTCATCGAATTTTCTTCGAACTGTTTTTCAATTTTAAGACAAAAATAATTTTGTTAATTTCAAAATAAGCCATTTTTTCTGTCAGTCTCATTTGGGTGGCCCATTGTTGAATGTAAAAACCGTTAATAAAAACTGTTTATTGCCGTCTGATATAACATATTTAATGAAAAAAGGATAGGGGTCCATGTTCTACCACGGATTTCATCAAAAATTCAGTGAATGATAACCTAGGTTGCGGGATAAAAAAAGGATGGTCGTTGGACAGATAGGAATCAAATATTAATTCTGTAGCTACATACCGACGGATTTGTGTCCTCCATGTATCGATCCAAGAGGAAGTATGGTGGATGAGTTCCTCGAAAATGTCATTGAATGATTTTTGAGCGTAAACTAAAGTACCCAACACGATTATCTTCTATATGGATCAAAGAGAACAGGGATCAAAGAGTGATACTCATGAACTTACAAGGGAATAATTTTTAAAATAATCCAGTATTAATACCAATGTCTCAGTAATGTTGGACCCAGAACATTCATCAATAAAAACCCGTCATTTCTGGGTAATAGTCTAAGCTTAGTCAATATTCATATCGTAGGATTGAACCGGAAAATGGCAATTCAAAGCAAAGAGCTTGATTAGTGTAGCATATGCAAACTGGCTGATAGCCCAGATTTCAAGTTTTAATGAAAACTTAGCCTCAAAAAATCTTGACACCCTTCCCTCATCAACTTTTCCCCATAAGTTCCAAAAATGTCACCCATTCTCAATTGGAAAATACACTTACTTTTACTGACAAATTACATCTTTTATTCGTCAACAACCGAATAAATTGAAATGAACCCATACTCTTAACATTTTTTATACCTATAACTCCCAAAATACGTTTCTGGCCATTGCATGAGTTACTCGCGCGATTCTCTCCATTCTGAGCTTCACAGTAATTGATGTTTTTAACGCTTGAAAAGACAAAAAAGTGATTATTAGCTACCGTGGTGATTATCGACTTCAACTTTGGTGGCCGCATTTGGATCTGGTACAGGGTCATATTGAGAATAAACAATACATTTGCCCGTTTCAGTGACTTTTTAAAGCATCCCTATTTTAACAAAGCGGATTTGTATTTAGCAGAAATATAAAGGAGGATTTAGGGCAAAGTTTAAAAGAACATTATTATCGAAACTGACCATGCATCTCATTCACAAAGGAGTTCAGATTGATCAGAAGTTTGATTCGATAATGCTAACTAGAAGCTAAAAAGGCAATCCTGTCATTCAAGCATGCTTGGTTCTTGGCAATTTCTTGGATACAGTCAATAACATTTGGTAAATAGTTTTAGTCCAAACCATAAATCGGTTTCTTGAAATACTGGGACAAGTTGGTCTTTGCATTGCCCATTTTAGATAATATATTTGATAAAATAATTTGTGTACAATTATCAACTTTATCACCAATATAGCAAATCTTTGGTATTTATCAGGGTTGATACATCCAAAAAATTTTTGCTTTACTTTACTGGTGGGGTTGAGATGCTGTTTGAATACCATAGAAATAAATGATGAATTCCAGAAACATAAAAAATTTTAATTAATGTTTGGGAAAATCTTTGAAAATTTTGACAATCCTCATGGTAAGATCTGTTGTAGGTGCGGAAATATAGACCAGTCCATTTATTCCTACAACGATATCGCAATCTGGTGGAAGTTCATTTTTCAAAAACTGAGAAAGAGATGTATTTTTCATTACGAGTCTTGTTAATCAAACGTCAACCTTTGTGCCAGATAAATATCAATCCGAATTAAATAAGAATTATTCGATGAGAGGGGGCCTAATTTACAATTTTTGGCAGAGGGATCTTGACAGGTGATTTCGAAATCTATATTGGGGTTGACTCGACATACTTTTGCATACACCAAATCACCAACCTATTTCGAAAATAAATTACTGTGAGATCTGGTCTTACTTTTTTCGTAGCGTTTGTAAATGCAAGAACTGGTAAAAATGCAACGGTATTCGAGCCTAAATCGACTTTATATCGGTCTCCCCTAATTTTAACTACTTTTGCGATCACAGTATCGTTTAACTTTGGGAGGTACTAATTATACATAAAAATTACCACTCTTGGATTGTTTAGCATCCATAAAACGGAAGATGGACTAATTGACAAAAATCCGGCAACCGTAGTCACCAAATGGCCATTTTTTATCATCAAACCGGGGCCAACTTTCAGTTTCTCTAAATTTAGTTTCTTTTTGAGATCTTCGACTCTACCGACCGATTCTCCAGGCAGAAAATAAGAATCTTTTGAAAGTGAATCCATTTACACAGAAAACCCAGAGTTTGCGGTAATTTCCGAATATATCCGAACGTGTTTCATTCTAAGCACACACACGAAACATTGCCCCATTTCCAACAAAGTTGTTGGTTGTCGTCTGTAGAATAAGCAAAAAACCAGATCTTACAGTCCCCTGCTTCTTTTGAGTACAATAATCTTCATGTTTTGGTCTTGTTCCATGATATTGGATATTAATTAACCGTTACTTCAACTTAAGGAATAATCCAGGACATTGTTGAATATCCATTCCCTCAATATAAATTTACATTGGGTGCTTCATAAGTGACCGAATAGATGTAATACCCTGAAGAATTGCCCATATTGGCATATTTGAAATGAACTGTATATTATGTTTAATAATAGAGGGTTTTTAGTCCACTTTTTTTCAATTCATTTTGGTTTTTCTGTAATTCAAATTGGGGTGTTAAAAATTCAAGAAAAGATAAAATAGAAATACTCGGGATGGTAAAAATGTTTTCAATAATTTCACAGTTTAATGACCTTAAAAATGATTTTTCATGTGTCGATAAAATCATTGCAGTCAATTTTTGTCATGATTTCATCCAATCAAAAATATATTCGATCACCAGAAGGCATTACAACTGTTCTTAGTGACAAGCATGTGGTCTAAGAATATCTGTTTGATGTGCGGGGAACTGAAACAGTTTAGTGTACTAAGAAATTAACAATCGACTTTATAACCGAGTAAGCCTTCTGGAATATATCGATGACTTTTTCGACACATGCACCAAAGCAACTCGGTGAGTATTCAGTGTGTTTCAATCATGGATAATGTTAAATTTCACAAGCCTCAACAATTTTTGATCTCTTACTACAGATTTTTGCGTTAATAAATGTACATTTTGCATTTATAAATGCATTTTGTAAAATTTAAAAATTCATTAAATAAATAGTAATTTTCTTCCGACAGTTTCTTCTTTCACGTCTTGAGAACAACAATTTTAAAGATAAAACCACATCATTAAGGATGTCTTAGGTTTAGTGAAGCTATATCAATAAGTACAGGGTTTTCAGATCTATTTCGTCTTTTGAAAATTCAATTGCGTTCCTTGGTTTTTTCATCTAGTTTTACAATAAAATTTCATTTAAACTGGATACAAGCCAATCTTTTGGCTTGGAAAAGTTAGAAATTTTTAATAAGACCGCATCCATTGAATTTGATGTTACGTTTTGTTAACACATATTTCTTGAAGTGGAAAATAAATTTAAAAAAAGCATAGCATATGTGGAGGTGCAGTAATTCTCGGGGAGTTTTAATATTTAATGTGATGGATTTTTCAGAAATTACAAAATTCAGATTCCTTAAACGAGCATCACTACTTCAGAATGATGGAAGCGCTGTTGTCAGTCATTAAAATTTCGAGGTTCCCATTTTTTAAATTTTTCCAACCCAAAAAACTGGCTTTTATACAGTTAAAATGAAATTGATATTGTTAAGCTAAATGAAAAATTGAAAGAATGAAATTTAACTTCCAAAAGACGAAAAAAATCTGAATACCCTGTACTTGCTGGTAAGACATCCGTAAACCTTAGCCATCCTTAATTATGTTATTTTTTCTTGTAAAAATGTTTTCATCAAAATATGAAAGAAGAGACTATGGGTAGAGAACAACAATATATTAAATCAATTTTTAAGTTAATTTATCAAATTTTACAAAGTGTATTTTTAAATGCATAAACCGATAAGAGGGGTCATGGGATTTGTTATTTACCATTCTATTCACCCTTTCTAAGGGTGACAAAAGAGGTATTTTTAATGTGATTGGGTTACGTAAAGAGCAGTAGACTCGAAAATTCATACGGACTATTCTAATTCATGAGAGATGGGCTAGTAACCATAATACGAGAAGATTGCAAAATTTACTACTAACACATGCAGAGTTATGTCAGAAGGTCCTTAAACAACGAAATTATATAAAACTAAACAATATTCATTGGTTTTCTTTACTTTTATTTTGTTCTGAAATTTTTATTGTGCCAATTTGAACTGTAAAACAAACAGACTAAAAACCCTGCATGCAGCAATCAAAATGGGAAATATGATGGGATTAAGTTAAAAAATCTCTATTCATTTTCCAGCTCGATAATGCACATTAATAATACACAAATCTATTCAACTTTTCAAATACTCCAGGTAAAGTTAGCTATATATCAAATTATCCCTCACTATTCTTGTCTCTAGTAAAAGGGCCCTACAAAAATAAAATTGAAGTATTTTGAAATAATGCATACCGTGGTTGTGAAAAAAATTGGCGGTTGTTTTGAAGACTCAAAATAGGAATATACCTTATTTAAATCGTTAAAAACCAGGTTAGTAATCCCAAAAATAAACAAATGGTTTCACCTCTATTTATGCCTTTTTTATCCAGAAACTGTACAAAAAAGAAAAAACTCCAACCTCTGTATCGGCTCACTGCAAAGGCCCAAATATCTCAATAATATTAGCAGGGAATGGGCTAAAAGTTATTCTTAGCAAGGCCATACTACGAGGAGAAGGGAACACAGAAATTTTTAAAGAGTTTATACGAAATTTGGTCACAATTATTGTGACTGAAGAAAGTTTCACATTAGTCATAGCCAATGTGGCTTTCCGTCGATAGGGATGAAATATACTTCCCAAAGCTTATCGATTCGAAATTAAATTCCTGTCAAAACATAGCCAATTTTTAAAACACCAAGAAGAGTTATTTTCACAAATAAAACATTGGTTAGGAACAACAGGTCGATTTCAAGGAAGTAGTGATGTTTAGGAGAGATTTGGTGTTTCATGTTCTCACATCACTGACGACAACCGGTCCAATTACGTCATACATTGTGAATCCTTTCAACAGTGCTTGAATAGAGGATACATAAGTAGACACCTGTTAGTTTTTTGTGATGACTAGCATTGTTTTTAACTATTTAGACACTCTCTTTTTATTTTGAGTGTTAACAAAAAAATTTTCAAAGGTCGTCATTTATTTTTCAAAACCCGGTAATTTTATCGAACAAATTTTAATTAATCTCAATTTAGACTTCACAACTATCCAAAAATTGTCCATTGGGCACGCTAAGAAGACAAAATAAAAAAGATATCGACTTTACCCTTGTTTGTACATAATATAACATTTCAGAATCCTCTTGAAGATAAATATTTGTTTGTAATAAAATTCAAAATATTTGAGTTTTTGGGAATTTTCGCAAAAAATATATTTTATATAAATTTCAACGTGTTTTAACAGTAAAAAAATGAATTTTCCACATAAATAATTTTATTTTGTTCATAATATTTTAATTTTATTTTTGGAGGATCCTTGTAAGAGCGACAGAAAGGGAGAATGTAGTTCAAAATTTCCCAGGTAAGGAAAATACAATTTTATCGGTGAGATCACAAAATTAGTTATAAAAGTAAATACGAAATACATAATATCAAGTTGTCGTGTTTCTGGATGGAAAAAAATCATTCGAAAAATGAGGCGATGGAAAAATTATTTGTATTCTTAATAATTAGATGGGGTACGATTAGATCGGTTGAAAACTAATTTTCTATATTCTGTAAACTGGATTATAACAGTGTTACGCCCGTTATGTCGTGGCCAACCAGAACCCATCAAATATTAAAGATAATTCCTCGTTTTTCAATCATAGTTGTCGATTAGTACATACGATAAAGATTTGGCGTTGAAATGCTTGTAAGAGGCATGAATATCATTAATGGAAGGGCAGAAAAGTTAACAGATAGACAAAAGCCTTTTTGTTAACTAGCAAAAGTTTTACAGAGGAAAAACTCTGTGCAAGAAGTGGATGTTCGGAGACAGAACGAATTACCAACTGTATCCTAAGGTTATTCGTTGAACAGATGGAAGAAGGATGGGTAGAAATTCTTATAAAAATTTTTATGCTTAGATTTGCACCAGGAACATAAGTCATCTTTGACGGGTGGAGAGCATCAAGAAATCTAAAATCACACTTTTTCTAACATCAAGTGATAATTGGCGTAGATAGATTTATCGATTCTAACGACTTCCTGATACATGCTTATATCATGAACAATATCGAGAATATGTGTGGTTTTCTTCAATGTCTTCTCGGAAAACACTAATTCCCCCGTTCTACTTACGAATTCGAACATGTGGCAGGATTCTTTTTTGTTCTACAACTAGTAACTTCCTAAATCTGTGTACACGCTATTTTACACAAAATATCCCCTAAGTCAAAACTTTCGAATTTTTAAGTGTTCATGTTTTATAAGCCAATAATGACGAAAAACAAGCTTAAATACATTCAATGTGACACTAGTTACTCTTATTCTGATGATTCCATCATATTTTGAGAACAATCATTTTCATAATGAAACCACATAGAGACTTGTCTATGTATATAAGGAACGAAAACTTTCGTATCCTCCTTAAGATTTTACCTGTAATTGACACAAATAAACACCAATCATTGTCAATTACTTCATCTCGATTCCGAACTCGAACGTATCGTTCAGAGAATTTCCGGCATCTTTTAACAAAAGGGGCCGGAAGGCAGTTTTAATATGATTTTTAATACTATGGTTAGAGCCTTTTAGAACTCTGTAACAATTAGTTCTTGCGTTAGTTTCTATTAGTCCACAGAAAACGAGTACGGGGTTCTAATTTCAAAACGAAACTAAACCATAGCGAAGGCCTATTGAACTACATCCATAAACGGTGTATCTACCGAGTTTTGCAATCAAAACCCTGAAAGTTAAGCATCGAAACCATGAAATTGAGTTTCAAAATCTTGATCGACAAGAATCATAATCGTGAACGTTGAGAATCGAAACCATGAAACTTGATAATCAATATGGTGGATTTTTTTTAAATACCAGTTTATTGGAGGAACGATTCTCACGTATACAAAGATAATTTAATTCGCTTCAAGATATCGCTTCTGACAACCTCCAACATTAATTCCTAGAAGCAGGAAGTTTTTTTCCAGAAATGCTTGAATCTGGAAGATATACCCGGAGAGTAACAAAATTATTTTTATTTCAATCATACAATGTTGTTTATTCGATAGATATTTCTTTTGGTTGCCATGGTTGATGCTAATGGTTTCCAATCCAGATGTTACTAATTATTTTAAACAGAAAATTGAAGGTTCTAATTAAACTGCTTCTCTACGACCGACTGAAACCCCAATGATAATGATATAATTTCATGAGAAATGATGTCTTGAAGCAATTTAAATTATTTCTGTGTACCTGAGAATCGTTCCTCCAATATACTGGTATTAGAACAATCCGCCATATTGATTATCACATTTCATGGTTTTGATTTCAAAACCTGGTGGTAGTAAAAAGTTTAGACTAGCGGATGATGGTTTGAGACAATTGATGAATCAATTAACGATCACAAGGTTGATGAGATCATTTTCTTAAAACTCAAAAATCACTAACAAGGAAAAATTCCAACTCATTGATATAATGAAGCTGTCATAGATGATTGGATTCATAATAGTTTCCATTTTCCTAGTTCCAACCCAAAATTATTTTTTATGTTTAAGTTTTTCAGCATAGTTCAATTTCTTAATCTGTAGTTTCCAAACGAAATTCAGATGTAAAGACACCTACATCGCACCTTTGTAGTAGTTCCCAGCTCTTATGGAACATCTGGAAACCTTACTTCTACGGGTAGGGCCAAATCTATTTCCGGTATTCGGTACAACTTTGAAATTCTTGATCCATATCCCCCTCGACAATCTCTGAGTCATAATATTGTTTTTAGACTCAGGGACCTTTTCTTGATTGTAATTCGGATGATGGGAGTGTTGAACTCTCCCATTTCACCAAGTGACAGCATTTCGGTTTGGTTTCACTTTCGGTGCAAGACCTGTAATGGCTATTTTGAAAACTTTGAAACAATACACACTAGTCGCCTGTGTGGTAACTAAACCCAAAGGCCGAGAAATGTTCTACGAAGGTCTCGAGTGTGTGTTTTATTTCCGGATGCCGGTAAAACCATATGAAACAATATTTAAACATTGTATATGCGCGTGCGCGATATTATGGTTGGTCAAAAGAGGAAATCTAGGCACTCAAAATCTAACGAGTCGAAAGAAAAACTGAAAAAGTAGGTAAATACTATTAATAAGTGATGATAAGAAGTCTAAAAAGCAAGAGACAGATTTGAAAGACGACGATGCAGATGTGGGTAATTTTTACGCTTATAGATGGCCCATCTACAAATTGCATTTCTTTAAGTATTGAAGAAACCAAGTACTAAACGTGTTTTAACGAGTAAATTACGGTTGCAGTTGGGGATGGCGCCTTTAGAGACTGATGACACTACTCAGAGTAATTTTGGTATTGATACTAAAGATAAAAAGGAATTCGAACACGTACCAGCCAAAAATATTGGGGAAGAAGAGAAGGCCGAAAAATTGCGCGAAAAACTGCGGTTGTTAAAAGAAAAGCGTGAGCTTGAGCAAAAACTCGGTAAAATAAAGAAGATTTACGATGTCGATGATCCTAATACTATTGATGACGTCACTTCCTGGGTTGCTAAATCAAGAAAACTTAAACCCTCGAGACATGAAACTCCAAAGGTTCCAAAGATACCTGAAAACAAACATGCACTAACTGTTGAGCATGATTTTCGTGAATTTGATGTAAGTTCGTGCTCACGTAGGTTGGTGAAGAGGTTATTCTTACTCTGAAAGACGGAGGTAAATATTTTTTATTCGAATCGTGCTATAAATTACCGATAAAAAGATTTAGAAGCATATCTAATCCTTTTTTTATGTATTACGATCACCTGTTCACCAAAATGCTAGTTGAATCTCCAATTTACTCTTTCTGGTAACTCGAAAGCATTTGAAATTATAAATAACAAATTCTGAAGTGTATAAAAAATAAAATTACGCTCGAATAACCTTTCAGATATCTTCTTTCTGACATACATGTATTTTACCATGAATATAAAATGACATTCATTCATCATTTGAAAAAAATATAAGGTTTCTTTTACCGTACTATTCCTTTGATATGGCTTAGTTAAAGCTTTGGTTTGATGAATCTTTTTATCATCCTGTCAACGGGTATTGCAAGAAACTCACATGATCTAAAATCGGTTTGATTGCTACATGAAAATCACATGTTCATCTCTTTTGTTTATAAATCCAAGAATGATAAGATATTGTTTTTTAAGCAGAGAAATTACTCTTACGACGTCAGAAATTGTTGCTTCTTTTCGACAATCTGTTATTAGACACTTAAAATAAAATTAGAACCCATAAAAACAATTATGTTCGAAACGTGGTCTGGTGCGCAATAAACTTCTTATACATTCGATCTATATGACTCTAAAAGCTTCTCCTAAGAAATCGAAAAGGTTCTAAACCTCTCAACGAAACTCGATTTTGATTGATATTGTTATGGGTAATGACTCAAAACCAAATTATCCATTTGATATTTCAAAACACTTTACTGATTGAAAGACGGGACACAGCCTTAAATTATCGTTTTGATCCCGAAGTGGCTGCATCAAACAACATGTAATTTTTGTTGTGAAAAGCTAAACTTCTAATTTTGATCCAAAAAATCTGTTTGTCTCTAATCATTTTAAACAAGTTTTTTTTCTGATGAAAATCGCATAAAAAATAAAAATCCGACATTTTGATCGACCCAACTTCAAAATTTTATCTTCCTACTGTCTGGACCCATGGATAGTTATTGTTTTTAACATTATTCCTTTGCGGGATTTATCATGAGTTTTGGAATCAATCAACAAAGTATTATTTGCGGTACATCGATATCAGTTGTCGATGTTCCCTGATTAGCATATCTGATATTCTGATTTGTTTGGAGCAGACAATATTTGAAAATAGCGGGGACTAAAGGCTCGTTGAGTTTGATTTCATGATGCTTGCAAGATTTTCAGATGATTTTATCGAGGAAATGAAAGAATCTTATCCTCATTTGTACAATTGTTCAATCTTCGCATTAACTTTTGTGGCTTCTTATTAGAAATTGTTAACTGGACAAGATCTCTACACTATATTACCAATACCAGGTGTCGCCACTTGCTGTCTGATATAAAAGGCTCTAAACATGAGAAAATTCTCACTATTTCCAAAAAGAAGGAATTTCGTTTATTCCCTGATTGCCTGGAGCACAAGATACAATAGTTTTTTGATTTTTGTGGCATTTGCAACATCTGTTCAATAATATTTGTGATAAATGCCAAAGAACTCATTCAAATATTCAAAAAATATACTATAACGGAATACATAAAATTTCAATACTTGTCTACTGCATAATATTTTTGAGACGGTGACCATGTGTTGAATTTCTGAAGTTTGTACTTATGATGATGTTAGAAAAGTCGTTTTGAGTAGAATATTCATGTCGGATCACCACTTAACCTTCTAATTGTAACGCGACCATATTTCTGGTGTTTAAAAACTCTTTATTATAGGTTAAATTGTCCATCAGGCTTTTCGGATATCTAGCTGTAGTTTTAGCGATTCTGATCCAAAAATTGATATATTTATGAAAATATTCCATTCGGTCATTCAGCCTAAAACCATCTCTATTTATTACTTAAATATTTCACTTCTTTCCACGTGAATTCAATGATGACTTTGATTAAAAACCATGATACTAGAAACCTAAGTGTGCATCACATTCCCTTAATTTGTTTACGATCTCTTAGGAATCACCCACCGTTTTATTTCAAAACTTTACGATCACCTAGTTGTTATCTCGTGCAATATCAACGAATCAATAATTCCGGAGCCAAGATTCAGGGTTAGGTGATCATGATATTCTTCCCTTTATTTTCATTTCGAACCAGTTTCGTCTTTTTATTTCTTACTTTTATCCACATAATATTTAGATGTTCTGCAAGATGAAGACATGTTAGTTAACCCCAATCTGATTGATTTACGAAAAGTAAGTTATAAAACTTAGAGGCTCGTGAAAATGTAAAGAATCGTACAAAAATTACCGATTACAACCCCTACGATGAATATGACGAAGAAACCGGCCAGGTATTTCCAAATTTAATTCAGTTAAAACCGGCAAAAATATTGTCAAAATACGACGATGAAATATTTGGCAAAAATCTACCGCAGTTTTTGATTGGTAAGCGTGATTATAACCAGAAACTCATCCAAATGCGACCTCAACTGTTGATGATATCCTCAATCAGAATGTAAGTTTTTGGACCAAAACAATCAAACATGTTTTAAGATCCAAAAAGATTATAGAACCGAAAAATTACCGCCATATATTAGACAAATACACGATGAAATCTCATTTTGTCAAAACTACTGATTTTGACTCGAATTGGTTTGAAATTCCTCTCTTCTCGTCCGATTCGTTTCTCTAAAATCAATCATTCCTCAGTCCACTTGTGACCGTATAATACCCTAAACACCACCAAACATCTCTTTTGAGCCTATCTAGATAAAATATGGTTTTGTTACCATAAACTGCCTAATATTTATCCTGTCCACTTCCAAAAAACGGGTTCTCGATTCGAATTCTTTTTTTGAGACGTGAAAATGTAGACCCTTATTGTGATGAGTAAATGTCCTCATTCGGAAAAAGGACACATCATTTTTGATTGAAATTTGCACATCCATCGTTCGTCTATCAGAAAGCATCTATGGCCAGATGACTTCAAATATATGAGTTCTCTCCCAGCATCATCATCCAACCGAACTCCTTAAACAAACACTTGTTTAGAGTTGGTTAAATCTCTTATTTGTCATCAATTTGGGTTCATATAACCCTATTTTTGGGGTCATTTGAAATCCCCATCATTACCAGATGATTTTCAAAACCAAAAGAGACTTTTGCTATGATTGGCCAACAAGTTGACTGTTTTAGAATTTACTCGTATTTATGAAGCTTTCCATTATATGAGCTTATTCTCTAGTGACCTCTATCTAATTCCCGAAATGAAAGTACAGGAAGGTTCAGTATATGATGACTTAAGTAGACTGTTTAATCTAAATGGGCTGATATTTTTCACCACATCACGGAGAAAAAAGATTCTTAACCTAAATACCAACAGTTTAACACGATCTAGGATCACCAACTGATAAAAAGTTAGTTTCTTAATCAGTGTGAATTACATCTTGAGAGCGAATAGGAGCAAAATTTAAACCATAGGTCTTCCTCTGTTGTATCTTTTCAATCATTTGTGACTGGAGGTGTTTTATAACCCTGGATGTACTTTTAGCCGGTTATTTTTCACCAATAACAATTCGATTTTTAATAATTTCTAAGGTTGATTTCTATTTCTAGGAGCAAATAAAAGCTGGTTTCTCAAAACAAACATTGAAAACCAGTCTGAAGTTGGAGAAGGATTATTTAACCGCGGAAGAATATGACGTATGTGTTGTGTTGTGAAAACAGTTAAAATTCAAAAAGAACAAGAAACACAGGCCAAAGAAACAAGTAAGTCTGTGTTAATAACAGAAACTGAGAGAACCTATTACCAGAACTGAAGACAATACCGTACAATTGTTCAATCATAAGATAACTCAAAATCCTGTTGCAAATAATGTGAATTCAGAAAAGGCGAATATTTTTGAAGAAGATGAGGCTGCATTAGAGTTACAGAATGCTCTGGAACGTGTTCGTAGAGCCAAGTTAAAGAAAGACGAATCTACTTCCAGTTTCGTCAAAAATATATTGTCTGTCCCCAAAGTTACAGCAGAGTCTCAGCAATCTGAATCGGGTATCACATATTTGATACAGGTCTAATAATGGATTCGATCAGTGAATTCGTTCGCAGTCACCACACAAACCGAATAAATCAAGGTAAACGGAATGATGATTAGATACTGAAGTGACTCGCTTTTTAATTCAGGATAAAACAACAGAATCGTCCCAGCAACTTGGCGCGACCAAGAATCAAGATAAACAAGCGACTACTACGGGCCAACCAACAGCGGCGCCGGTATTTGAAGACGAGCCTGTGGTTATCAAGGGATTGGGGTCCACTTTACAGCTATTAGCACAGAAAGGTAAATCGACTCATTAGCCAGGCTATTTGCAAAACGATAAGAAAGAACAGAAAAAGATTGAAAGTAATATACCTGAAACCTTGGCAGCGATTGACAAAGAAAAAATGAGGTGTGAGATTTATGATTCTAGATCATTACATAAAGGACCGCGACGAGGCGGAAGGTAACAATAGAGTTTGACAGAAATGAAGAGGATGAGTATAAGTTCGAGATCGACGTGGGACATTATGACAAGAACGGTCGGTTATTGGATCCCAAGGACGCGTTTCGGGAGCTTTCCTTCAAATTTCATGGAAAGAAACCCACCAAGAAGAAGCTTTCTAAACGAGGAGAAAGGCGGGGTGAAATAAAGAGCGACATGGATCTCCAGAAATCGTTATCGATTATGCACGATAAACAAAAGAAGAACCAAGCTCCTTATCTGGTTTTAACTGGTTCTAACATGAATATCTTATCGTATTTCTGTAATGATCTAGGATGGATAAAAAGAAAAATAAATTACTAACTAATGATTATTTTTCTTGGAAACATTGTGAGTATTCCTTGAGGAACATATCCTATTTCATGTCTTTCATTCTCTGCCAACCACCATTCGGGGTCAGCCTCACTCTCTTTATCAACTATTCTCATTCTCTCTCCTTTTTTAAGTGAAAGTTCATCGGGTCGACTTTTTACCAAATCGAATGAAGAATACACTATCCTGTTGTTGGCAATTCCTTTCTTTTTTTCGTATTCTACTCGTGAGCAAAATACCTTTGATGAGGTGTGAACAACCACTTCTGGGATCTGCCAAACCAACATCGTATGCAGTGAGTTGTTCCTTTTGGGTTTTCATGTTAACATTAGCACCGCTTTCTATCAATAATTTACATATATCCAGCCATCCATTGTGTGCTGCATAGTGTATAGGAGTCCTAGACTCATATATTTACTCACCACCCCGAATCGTCTGTCAGATTCACATCAGCCCCCAATCCTATCAAATGTTGGACGCATTCGAATGAACCGCTACTGGCCGCACTATGGAGAGCAGTAACCCCTGAGTTGTTTGGTTTGTTGACATTATCAATCTAGACGACATTCAAAATTAGTACGGTTGTACTTCGGAGTGATTCGAAGTCTCCTTCAAAAGCGGCGTCCCAAAACAAAGTTTCTGGCATAAATTTGACGGTTTTCGGTCCGCCTTTCGAAGTTTTTAAGCACGATTTTAAAGGTGCTGCTTTTTCGGTGTGTTTCTTTCATCACAACAAATTTACCTTCACACAAACCACTCTGTTTATTTGGCTTATGCTTAAGTCCTGATAAAGATTTAAAATACTTCAACATCTTCCTGGATGGGGGTCTGTAATTTATAACACTAACCTTGCCCTTGGACTTGCTCCTTGTTTTCTCAATTTCTAATTTGGCCAGAGCAAATTTTTTATGCCGTTTGAACGACAATCCTTGAGGTTGTTCTGTTTATAAACCAATTACCAGCATCAGATACACCATTTGAATCATATAGTTGCATACGCGCGGATTCTCTTATTTTATTTGAAAAGTTAGAGGCCGTGGAAACCTGGTGGGAGTCGTTTTCAAGTTTCTTACACGCTTCGCGTAGACTTTCCGAGAAATCGTTCATGACTCAATTCACAAGAATGAAACAATAATGGCCAAGTTCAACGTTCTATACCGAAGCGGTCTGGAATTTTTGACCTAATAATCAATTTTTAATCATTGGAACCAATCTAGGGCGCTAATATCAGGGCAGGGCACTTAAACTTTTCCGTCTGGATTAACACTGGTCAAGCAAAGACAGTTAGAATTGAATTGTTACAACATCCTGATTAGTTTTCAATGGACGCTCGTTATTTTTATGTACCATTTATTGATTAGTATAGTTCCCATTGTTTTCGAGTTACTGAAGCTTATGGCCAAATATCACTTTAGGAACTAATGGGGTATGGGACTACCATGAAAAATTCTGATTGAGAAATGATTGAGATAATTACGACATCTCCCAGTCGATTATGATTTGAAATTTAAGCAATTAGGCGCGTTTGTTGGACTCAAATTTGGTCACGAGACAAATTTCTCATTAAAGCTCAAAATATACAGAACAACAGAAACTATTTAGTGAACCAACTAATTTCAAAATAATATGCGACCATTTCTAATCACTATCCTATCAATAATATTCTAGTTTTGACAAATATTTTCTGATGGAAGATTACCTTTTATAAGACCCTTTTAGGTGATTCTCAATCAACGAATGGGCCTAGTTATCGTGGTCTTGATACGTTTGAACAATGACATGGAAACATGAATATCAATCACAGTTCTTCGAAACTAAATCCACGTCTTATTGTGTTGTTCAACTATTATTTTCTAATTGATTTGTCAAATTTCTCAAGGAAACTATAATCTTAACATGTCTGTTTTATATATTTCCACTTGATCCTCAAAACCCTTCACTTCTGAGCAGATTCTGCTACACAAACTCGATAAAATTCTTACTGCTGTTAAGTACTGAATAGTATGTCCTGTAATCAACGTTCGGTAAACCATCGCCTAATGATAACATTTAAGCAACGAATATTTTGAACGCATGATAGCGGCCAGACCAACCCCGTCTACTTCGTATCTATGATTCCATCCATTTGTTGGGTTAACCGAGAAAACTGAGTGTTGTTTCTCTCGAATCATTTTTTTTTACCACCTATCCAGGTGGGGAGGAGCATCTTTGGTCCATTTTGCTCGGTTCGGGTGTCCAAACAACCAGCTCAATGAAAGTGAATTCTTCACACCTATTTAATCAAAATATACCATTCTACCGAAGTTTAGATCAGTTATCTGTATTGTCTTATCTCAAGCAGTGAATTCGTTTTAGAACGGCTAGATTATTGGGTGAAACTGATGAATATAATAATTCAACGATACAGCGGGACTTATAATCAATTTGAAATGTATGAATTCAAATATTGTCACGTGATTCTCTAATGTAGCTTTTGTAAACGTCAACTCGTCTAAAGTGACGCTTTACAGTTGATCTGTGTTCATTATTGTTTCTCTGATCCATCGGTTGGTGTCAAACATCCATGACTCGAATGAATTGATCGAAATGTCATGGAATTTGTTTGGAAAACACAAACATTACCAATTAAGGATTTTTACTTGGAATGAATAGAAAAAAATAGTTCAATACATTGTGTTTCTGTGTTAAAACATGGTCCACTTTCCTCGATCACCAGATACAAGAATTTTAAACAAAAGCACCATCCACCACAACTTTACTGTAAATTTAATCACTGAACTGCATGACCTATTTTAATAGTCAACAGACATAATGTCTGGTGATTTATTTTAATGAACACCCCCTATTCGCAACTCCATCCGTAGATTCAAGATAATAGTTTCCAAACTAAATGAATCTCCAACAATTCGCAGTCTTTAATTTACAAAATCCCCAATTTTTTATGCTTAAGATCTTTATCAAGCACGCCATCCATGTCTACCCTACGTGCTTGGTGAGTATAGCGGAATAAATTAAACACATAATCGGGAAGACTATATATTCAGATTCGAAAGAATTTGATGCGAGACGTTAGGGGAAAATTGGTGACCTGTAATACCTGTATTTGATTACGAGCTAGCAATGGAGATAAGGAGTGGATTTGCAATTTTAGCCCGATATCTATACACGAAAATCTGTTGTCAAGATTATTCCACAACGTGAGGTCGTTCCTATTATGTAAAACATTCATTGACAGCCATTTAAAAAAATAATCACATGTAGGAACTGTGACTTATGAACCGATTGATGCATTGAAAGGGCTTGATTTGGCTTGTAATGTGCTTGGCTGCATGACGCGGAAATTCATCAGAATACATAAAACTTATGGTCTCCTCAATAAATAAAAGCCTGTGAACTCGTTAGCAGATTTTCAGATGTTTATCTCATTTTTCGGTGCCTTATTTAGCAAACACGACAGCTGATTCATTCTAAACACGTACTTTTGGGTTACCCATCAAGTGTAACCCCGGCAGAGCTGAATCCGATATGAAGCTCCAAACAGAGAATAAGTCATCTCTTAATTACTGATTCGACAACGTGAAAGCTACTAATCATTTTATATTTTCTGTATGGACTCAATGAGTAAGAAACCCCAAATTAATAAATTTCGATCCTGGTCTTAATTCTAGGAGCTAAAGTATTCGAACACATGAATGAAAGAATAAACTATTTAGAAGAGAAAAATTAAATATACTACTCCTCTTTCTGTTTTTCCTGGAATTATTTGGAAGATTACCTGATAATAATCGATCGAGTATAAGGGTTGGAAAGATTCAAGAACCCCACAATCCTTGGTGAGACTGGGAAGATACCAAAAATAGACCTTCCCACCAGAACACAGAAACACAGTAATGAAAACCACGTAGCGGACTTGGTTAAGGACAATCATTACACAACGCGATCCCAACGAAGATACATAACAGTACCACCATTGCGATCGAAATGTATGAGACTCCCATTTCTAAAGTAGAGGGCCAGAAGGGTTTGAGATAGTATCCAATGACTGCCAGAGCGACACCAAGACAAATCAGGTATTGATAGTACGTGATAGGTTCGTAGAGCCACGCGTAATACTGGTTATTTTTAAAATTTACCTGGATCTCAGAAGGCGAGAATTCAGTCAGTTCTAAAGGACTTAAATTCACGATAAACTTTAAAAAAGAAAGGTTTACTTTTTTCTGAGAGGTTGAAGATTTTTCGTTGTTCTGAATTGGTGTCAAGGTTTACTTTTTTCTGTTTAACAGGAGTTGTGTATTTTGAAACAGGCATGAAATATCCTGAGACCATGAACCTTAAATTAGATACTGAATTGTTGACATCGAAAGCTCTAAAAAGCTTAAAAAATATCTGAAGAGAAAGGGCCCAACATGTGTTGAGTCTGCCCGAAAGTTTTGTCACAATTAGAACGGTCATGTAAGCATCTTGAAAATCACAACCCACAACCTTGATGCATAATCGCATAACTAGATCGAGTTTAGAATCAAGAATTGACTCATTCAGAAAATAAAAATTTTAACTTTGATCGTGAAAAATAATATCAAATCTTATTCGAAAACACGTGTCGGTAATCCTGAACTCCTTTTACCGATCATTAGCTGTCACGTGCGACTTTTTATTGTCTTACATACACCAACAGTTAATCATGGATTATAAATGACGATCGCTGTCCAAAATTCGTTCTGGATAAAAACGGTACAAAGAGGATATGACATAATTATAGGACAATAACTTAAGGTTATGGCATTTGCCAATATTATAGAACTAAATCTATAATAATTACTTATGTACTTTCAAGATCGTGCCTTTTGATCAGAATTAGGAATTAGGTCACAAATGGAGAGGCTGAAATATATATAGTGGTTGTCTTCGGTTCACGCGGTTTCATCATATATTGTGCCAGGTTATCGACCTGGTCTACCAGCACGTTCCAGTTGATACATTCTATATCCGTGCAAACCAACATCACTGTTTGCATCCTTACGAGTAATACATTTTGGTTCAAACATGATATGTCTGATATCACAACCAGCAATGGTTATTTCTAAGATAACTATTGCTTCAGGATAATCAGAAACACATCAAAAACGACAATTAATTTGGCGTACAGACCACAAGCCGATATTTAAGATTTACGAAGCCGATTGGTACCATTATTGGATAAAACTCGAAAATATTACCGCTGGTGAACTGATAAGGTGGCTAATTTGTTTGAAATAGTTGAGCGAACTAATGACTATTCACGAATGATTTCGTGAATATTTTCGAAAGAATACTCGTAGCCTCAAAAATATCCATATAAAGTGGGCGAGATCCTTTGAGAGTTGCTTACAATATATCGCCCCTTGAAGTTCCAGGATAGAGTTAAGTGGTCAGAAATTGGATTAATACATATGAATACAATAGTATAGAGAGACATGATTCATGGATTTGAGACGTGTACTTACTTGGTCATTAGTTTCAGAATATCATGATCCTTCAAATCAGTTGCAATATTTTTGATCGAATCAAAAGCGTCAGACCCTGAGAATAATAAAAGTGAAACCTCGAAAGTGTGCAACCTTTTGTTTTTCGAGCAACCCTTTCTTGATCGGGCATGACTTTTTTAACTTGTCTAGCATCGATTTTTCATTTTTAGCTAATTCAATTTGAACGGGTTTCTATTATTAACATGTAATTACTTTTCGGTTGTAGCGACCCGACATTTCAGGAGTGCGGCGAATGCTCGCTAATCTGTTGGTGGTCGTTAAACGGTCAGCGCCCTAACTTTTCAGTCATTATTTTTTCACTGCAAGCAAATATATCTCAAATATCGTCTAATTTCTTATTTTTATCACGTATAATAGTGAGAAAAAAATCAATTATAACGACGGTATCGACCGATAACCACCGACTGTCTATCATCCATTTCGTCCCAAGTAGAAGTACAAAAACTATTTAATTGTCGATTCAGATGGCTTGACAGAAGAAAGATGGTATGAACTAATTACCCTCTCCCTCCCTAAAATCAATCATTTATCAAGAACTACATTACAAACAGTTACATCACTGGAAAACCTTTTGGGTCTCATATTAAAGTATAATTTCATATTTATATCTATCAGCCATTTCCTCCTCTACGCCAAGCATTCAATTACGGAGCCATCTATTATGTTTTAGACCAAGGATCCAGGTTACTACCTGAATTGATGCCGATACATATGATCGTTTATGTATATTTACTCCTTGATTTTCATCCACTTCCTGTTATTTTTTTGCATTACAGACACCTCATGGGGCGATATTAAATATTATGATGCGAAAATTCAAGCATCTCAGTGTGTTATGGTTCAATAGAAGTTCACTTTGTCAACATCTAAAAATTGGATTTACTTCCAAATATCTGATTCATGATCCAAGGTTGAGCTTTCATTTACCGAATTTATGACCAGATCTTGATTTCAATCAACAGCGATGAATCATGGCGAATACTTACTGGTTATCTATTTACGCCAGGGGTTCTCACCATGGGGGCCGAATGAGATTTTTAGGAGGTTGTCGACTAGAACAACATAAAATATTTTTTGTCTCTTCAAGCCTGTAAAAATTCTCATTTTACAATTTTCTCTGTTGGCTGCTAGAATTATTTTTCTGGCTGTTTTTAGAAGGAAGATATTTAAGCCAACATGAAAATTACGATTTCAAACATTTTAATTGTTGCAGCATAAATATCTTTAGCTATTTAAACTACTGTCATTCTGTATGTGGCGCTGAGTAACTTTACGCCATTCCAGGATCAAAAAAATACGGCAGATATTATTCTGTAATAAAGATTCCGTCGCTTAGTGGCATAATTGAAAAGCAGCGCCTTTTTAAATCAGTAATATTTGATCGTTTTATAGTTAATGTTACTGAAGGTAATATTTATAAATTAAACTTTTAGGACTGAGAGACTTTTCGCAAGTTGCCTATTAATTACGCTTTGTTAGTTATATTCGTGAATTTAACAAGAATAACGTATGCAAGAGGATCTCAAACAAAAGATCGTGAAGTAAAAAAAATATAATAACTACTATATTACTCTACGGTTTCACTTCAATTGGTGAATCTGGAATTAAGAAATCCAAATGTAGTTTTTGTGGCCGATTTCTATTAAGTTAATTATGAACCAAGCAAACCGAAATGTCATTTGGACGAGAATCGAAAATTCGTCTACAAGGATACCGAGTACTTAAGATTCAAAACTGATGGAGTCAAGAAACCCAGATTTAATGCTTGTGGTACTTACAAACGTCCAACCATAGCTGCGGTTAAAGCTCCTTATTTAATGGTTCTCAGAATCGTCAGATCTATGAAACCTCATACCATAACTGAGGAGTTTCTGTTCCCG
This sequence comes from Thelohanellus kitauei, assembly GCA_000827895.1. NCBI lineage: Eukaryota > Metazoa > Cnidaria > Myxozoa > Bivalvulida > Myxobolidae > Thelohanellus > Thelohanellus kitauei. Next base: position 50,436 of record JWZT01002014.1, read on the forward strand.
GCAGCCAAAGATATTGTTCTATTTATTGTTTAAGTAGAATATATTAATAAATTTGATGAATTTCCATATCTTCCTACATTGTTCACAGGAGAATAGCCTAATATCGGCCGATATTCTCAATCAGATAATACAGGAAATTAAATTTGTCCACTTCCACTGCTAAGTCATCAGCTTGATGAATCCCCAGACGTTTTAAATTGTTCACAAATATCGGTTTATGCGAGGTTTATTTATGACGGTGATTTTAAAGACGAACTTGTATTTTGTAAACCTCTTGAAATAACTAATAAGGCATGTGATGTGTTTTAAAATATTGGTTCATTTCTAAAAATGAAAGCATCTCTGGTAAATATTCGTGATCTCTGCATAGATGGAGCTCAAATTATGCCTGGAGATAGGTCTGCATTTCAATGTTTGGTACAGAGTCTCCGAAAGTCATTTGAACTCACTGTATGGTTTGTCTACAAGTACTAGCAACGGAGATACTGCCACGAGAATTACAATACGAAATGAAAAATGCCATTTATTTATGTGTAATTTTGTAAAAGTCAACTCTTTAAACAATGAATGTTTTCAAAAATTTGTAGTGATTTTGATGCATCGCACGATTTTCTGATTTTTTACACTTAATTGCCATGGTTGTCATGAGGAAAAGTTCTTAAACGTCTTTTAGAGTTTCGTGAGGAATTAAAGGCTTTTTTAACCAGAAGCCAAACCTGAGTTTGAAGTATTTTATACCGATGAAACTGAAGTACAGAAAATGATTTATTTGTTTGATATTTTTGCCTTCTTGAATTAAGTAAACCTGTTAACACAAGGACAAAGTGCAACATACTGAATTATATCTTAAAAAATGAGATCCGTAAGACAAAACTTCAGCTTGGCAAAAAAGTTGAACGAAAAATAAAGTTTACACATTGTCAACCCTCTCCGAGTATAATGAGTAAAATGGAGTTGAACCTCATCAAATAAATATTATGATAATTATTCTGGAAGAACATTTCCACATGCTTACGGACGAGCTTCACTATACTTTCCCCATTACCTGACACTTCGTTCCCACTCGGAAGTCCATTTAGAGTCATTGTTTAAGATGTCCTGAGGCATTATAGGAAGAGTTTATTGAGATCATTAATAGAGATACGAAGAAAAATTATTTAAATATCAGTTGGACAATTTCGAATCAAATGTGTTGACGTTATACCCAGGTTTCTCTGACTGTGTTGCGTCTTCTTCCATTTCCAATAACATCTTTATGAAGCTGGATTTTCTAGCCTTTTATTTATCAAGTCTATTTATTGAAATAGACTTCGTGCAAAAGATGACTTTCGATGAGCTCTTGCAAAAACTACACCATGAATTCCTGATCTGGTGAAACAGAAACAAGCTCAACCTTGTTATTGATGTTGACTTGGTTGCATATATAATAGAAACCAAATTACAGCAATCAGTATATATTTTTGTCCGTGCTCCACTATACATTTCAGATTTGCACATAAATATACAGAATTAAAATGGTGGTACGGCTATATAGAAAAATAAATAATTAAAATGTTAAATTGGATTTGTGTAATTCTAATCAGAAATATATTTTGCACAAAAATAGTTGCATATTTCTTCGTTTTTAAGACAAGGCTTGTTATGTTTGGTTTCTAAAAATTAAATTATATCCTGCATATCAGATATTCACCGTATGATTACGATTTGTGAATCTATAAAATTATAAACACTTAGGCCTGTCACAAGAAAATAATTTTAAGACGGGGGAGGGGTCGCAACATCTTGGAAAGAGGTTAAGAGGATTAAAGAAATCTCAGCACCAAAAGGTCTAGAACAGCTTATTTATACGAAATAGTTTTGAATATCCCATTAATCGTGAATTTTGCTCATTTTCCTCTCTTATAAAGGGCGTTCCGTGCGATACTCATCAGTCGTTTTGTTGGATTTTCATGGATAGGAAGCTAAATATGAAAGTTTATCGGTTGAAGATCGATAAATAATATCTTTTGGATCCAATAATATGCTTCCAAAAGTTATAAAACACAAGTATGATAATTCTGAAGTTGATAACAGAATCACCAACTATACACACCATAAGATGTTATTCTACTGATTTCATAAGTCGTTCAGGGTTCTTATAGCATGAAATGACACCTATGATTGGTCGAAGATTATTAATCTCCACATTATACAACGGAATTTAAATCATAAATTCCTATATCTTTGATACATCTGATAATAATTTAGGTGAAGATGAATCTTTTTTTATCTTTCTCTGACTTATCTCAAACGACGGAGACAATTTTGGTGAATGTAAAAACTCTTGAACTAAATCAGTCTTCGCAGGGAAGAGGATAGTTTCTGAACTCAGACTATGTACAACCGACAGATTTTACCCCTGTTAACGAAATGGTTTTTTCGATGGCTTAGACGTATTGAATCAGATACTCCTTCTGGTATCGTGCATTACCTCATACCCATCATATCGGAAAACTTGTCGTTGACTCCCGTTTTCGACAGTTAAACTAAAAACCCTGAAAATCCGAAGCGATTGAATTTCTGAAAGCAAAAAATTAATGGTTATTTACAAAATATTAATTGACCCTACTATCCAGATGGCAGACCCGAGACGGGATTTTGTTATCAAATAATTTGAAATTTGAGAGTGTAATCAAACAATTTACACGTGTGGCATTTCTCTTATTTTCGCTGTTATTTCTGGGAGTCTAATTGATACAGTGTTGGTAAGAAAATTTTCATAGCTGTGCAGCCAGTTATTCGCTCAGCTGCGTATGCCTGAAATTTAATTGTAATTTATTGAACTTTTTAAAGGGTTTTAACAATGTAAAATAAAAAAGTGGAAATTAAAACAATTAAATTTCATTAGGTAGTTTTGTGATATATTCCAGTAAATGGGTTTCCGTGTGGAGATGAAAGCCCATACCACGCTGAGGAAGTTAACCAGTTTTTTCATTTAAAAATAGTGAACATTGCAATGAAAAATGGATTTATTTTCAATTTAATACCGGATTTTGCAAAACATAGGGCGGTTTTTGAAAAAAATGTTTTTTACGATCAAGATAGAAGTAGAATTTATTTAAATATTTAAAAACCAGGTTAAAACAGTCTTTTGATGTTTTAAATGTTGATTTTTCTAGAGAAATGTGCATAAATTTTTAAACATATCTCGGAACACCATATAAACTTTTTTGACAAAAGGCACATATTTTTGGTGACTAAAAATCATAGGCTAATTTAAACATGCCTGCATGAAGTCTAAACACTATTAGGGTTATTTTCATTCATTCCAGGATACTAATTGGAATATTTTTGAACAGTCTTTTGGCGGTTTAAATGTTGATTACCCAGAGAAATATGGATTCCGTTTTGAATGAACCTAAAATTAAATTTTTGAACAAAAGTCAATTTAGGTTTCTAAAAACAATACTGTGAAATAAAAACGCTTGAGCGAATGTTTGCACTACTTTGAAGAGTTACGCTTATTTCACGAATTAAATTTTGATGTTTTGAACTGTTGCTGACTTGTATGCCCATTTATTGCATCATAAAAACGAGTTCAGAAAACGATTCAAACCTTGCAGAAAGTAATTATGATGCAACCTTATGAGTAACCAGTCTATTTTTTGATTCACATCAGAAGAGAAGAATTTATATGAATCCCGAAAACCCTATATCGTGCAAGATATTATAAGAGGAGAAGTTACAAGGTATATTTCATACTTATAATAATTTTATTAGGCATATAAATGCCGTAAATACTATACGATGAGGAATTTTTTCAGAGAAACTCAAATTTAAAACTAAGATGCAACTTTTAGGATAGTGGGGTTCTTCCGAAATGAGACAATTCACCTGGAAATGATTAATTCCATATGGGTTCAAATACTCAAAAATTAGCTTAACTTTACTTCACTTGAAATATTTTGTTTCGTTTTTATAAAAAAAACACAAATATGTGGAAAAGACAATTATTTAAGTAAAAACTGTTCAGAAGCATCAAAATTTAAATCGTGAAATAAATGTAACTCATAAAAACAGTTCAAATGTTTACACAAATATTTTTGTTGCCCGGTATTCTTTTAAGCGACCTAACTTTTGTGACTTTTGATCAAAAAGTTATAATGTTCCTATGTTCATTGAAAACGGAATCCAAACATGTCTAGGTAGTGAACATTTAAACCGTCAAAAGACCGTCCAAAAATATTCCAATTAGTATTCTGAAATTAATGAAAATAACCCAAATAGTGTTTGGACTTCACGCAAGCGTGTTTAAATTGCCTATGATTTTTAGCCGCCAAAAATATGTGCCTTCTTTTTAAAAAGTTTATATGGTGTTCCGAGTTATATTTAAAAAGGTAGGCACATTTATCTGGATAAATCACATTTAAAACACCAAACGACTGTATTAACCTGGTTTTTAACTATTTAAATAAAATCTACCTGTATCTTGATCTTCAACAACATTTTTTTCAAAACCACCATTTATTGTGAAAAACTCGGCAATGTGTTATTCCCTTCTGACATCCTGTTCATTTAAACATATTTGAACGAATTGCCAAGAATGATTTCTATAATTTCATAAATTTGTTGGTGTGACTTCCATGAGCTTCAGGCATACTTAATGAATTGGTTTTTTCTTGAACACAGTTCTTTCCGAAATACATGAATGAAGGGGACATCGAGATGAGAAAACAATTTATTCGTATTATTTTAGTTAGTTAAAGAAAGTTAAGAAATGAATTTATCACTGTAATTTGCGCATTTTTATACGCAAAACTTGATAACCTCATCTGATTGTATGGACTTCGCCACATGGAAACCTATTAACTGGAACGCCCAAATAGACTAGTGATTATAACCGAGTTGTTTAAATGTCAACTTTTTTTATTTTACGTTTTCAAAATCCATTAAAAAATCATATACATTACGGTTAAGTTATCGCCATACACCACAGAGTGGAAAATTGGTTGAATAATACTGGAATAAATAACTCGGTATTTTGAAAATTTGGCCTTATGCAATTCTTATTTTGTAAGATTCGAGATGTGTTTTCGATGGATACCGAAAACCAGGACGGTATCTTAATGGATCTACTATGCAAAAATGTGCATTGATATATGCGGTCATATGAAATAGATATTAGAATTCGTTAAACCACAACCACGAGTTTCGTTTTTAAGGATGAATCATGCAATTAAATAATCAAAATCGCTGTCCTTAAATAATTCAAACGTTTGAATGATCCGTATGTAAAAATGTATTTTTATCAATTCCTCTGCGAACCCAAAATTTGGATATTCTATCAATCTTAGAATATGAGTAAAAGTTTACCGTTATGGGAATTTGACATTAAAACCCCCATATGCGGACGAATGAACATTTGTGGCAGTTTGATACCACGTGGTATTCAGTTCACAAGATAAACATTGCATAATAGAGCACTAAGTATTGTCTCCATTCTTCACAAAAAATAAATGGTTTAAAAACGATCTAAATGAAGTGTTTAATTGCATGGACTAATTGACAACTTAAACATATAAACATGACTGTTGGATCTGGAAACAGCACAAAATGTCGAGGATTTTTACATTAAAATTATATTCATAGACATGCGGTGTGTTTCTAAAAACATGGATAAATAACAGAGAAGATGACATCTGAGACCGAAAAATATCACATTGGTAGATCCCATTTGTTAGCATGTTGAGTTATAGTACCGGATTTCGGGGTTTTGACATCTTAGACCACATTTGGGATATCACACCCGATTTCGCACAGGGGTTGTCCACACATAAACAACGACTTTGGATAGGATCAATTATCGGAGAAAGAGATTCAGAAAGTAAGATGATTCTGCAGCTTTCGGAATATTTTTCCATTGTTCTTCTGAGAGCTTGTTGAGCATCTTTTGTCAGACGATCAGCCTCCATAATAACAATCACAGAATGAATCACAAGAATACCTTTGAACTTTTTGTGTAAGTTTGGATCAAGCTGGACAGTTGAGGCAGATTGTTTGATCACATCTTGAATGATATGACGGTCATATACACCAACATCACTAATTTAATACTTTTTCAAATATATCGAAAATAATTAGAACAAAATAGTTTGAAAAAACAATCCTTGTATTCGATGTCAAAGAGTGAAAACATTTGAACTTGAAGGTAAATCATCAGAGCTACAATACTTATCAAATCATGAGAGCAGGAGATTTAAATTTGTCATTTCATTATGGAAGGTTAACACCAAACAATCCATGGATGATATTTAAGATGGATTACCGGTTAAAAAAATGATCATTTGCAAGGGATGTAAATTGAAGTATCTCAATCTTTCTGTGTGATCATATATTATAAATTCATCACGATATGAAGTATACACACCAGATTCCAGATCTTCGCGGTGCAAATACGGAAAGTCTGAATTGAGTTGACCAGCGCCTTAAACTATAAATATATAGCAAATTCTACAAAAAAATCATCGGACAATCAAACAAACAGAAATAATCATTTAAAAAATTATATCGAACAATACCGATTTAAGAATGTTGGTTACATCTCCATCCCCACGCGTTGAGATGAATAGCTGAAAAACTTCTGTACTGGAAAATTATTTAAAATTTTGCATCAAAACTATAGGCAAACGATTACCAATCACAGGTTTAATTTTTATCATACAGGGAACTTTATATAATACGAAACAATGGGATGTCAAATGTTCGAAAAGAGACTGACTAGTATGGCTGATACGATGGGATGCACCTAAGTATGCAAAAGTATGCTTTATAAAAAAAAAATTAACTTCTTCAAACAAAAACACAGAGCACACGCTAACTTTACTAACAAAGTAAAACATGATTAAGGTCGATTTTAAAACCTAAATCTAAATAGAATGGGTAAAATTTTGGCAGAAACGAGTTAAGGGTTAACAATTAATTTAAAATATGCATAAGAATCATTACACCCAATATTATGGTCAGTTATCTCTAAGTCTTGGAATTTAAAACGTGCTCCTCGACATTCAAATGTATAGTTGTTATACGGCTCTATGTTGATTAAGTTCAGTGTTTCCTGCGAACTAAGGCTTGAAAACCAGAATTTCAATTATCCCTGACAAAATAATGAAAAGTTGATCAAATTACCTTGGATTAAGCTCAATATGATACGAACTACACACCAAATTGATATCAACTTTTTTTCCTGATGGAACCTGAAATGTTAGCGTTTCCAGTCTCAGTTTTTCAGCCACTGGTCCGAACAGACCCTTCAACAAGCAATTCAGTCGGGTTTTCTTTCCAGCTCCTAGTGGACCGTACATTAAAATGTGAGGAAAATCGTTACGCGCGACCTCCGATCAAGGCATAACGTACCAAACTTTTCAGAAATTTTGCTTGGTCCACATGATAATCAAGATCTTCGAACCGTCTTGGTCGATATCTGTCAACCCACAAACTCATCTTAATAACCACGCATGTCAGAGGGTTTACGAATGGGCGGCGTTTCTAAAATTGTTTTTTCGCACTTATAGCACTCATTTTATTCAATTACCCCTCTTTTGGGTTTTCAACATGCCTACACTGATCATGGTATTCTGAACTTACTTCAAGACAAGATCTGCCATATTTTATATTCCTATCCATACCGGATATTTACCATAAAATTAGATTTCACATCCCATTGGCGAATCTTTAATAGGAACTGGGCGTTAGTTTCTTTGTTGTATCTGTAGGCTTATGTGATTGAACTAAGAAGCCGATATACCTGGTAAGCTTTACTCTCAACATCAAAAAGTTGGTATTATAACCTGTGAAAAAATAAAGCACGAGGGCCTTTTCAACGTCCAGCAACCCTAATTACTGGAATTGACCCTTCAGGAAAGAAGTATTGTCACTCAAACAGTATTGATGTTAATGAAGAATCTCCATACGGTTTTCTCTGTAAACCGAAGATGTAGTCTTTTACCATTTTTAACAGATTACTCAAACCTCACGAAATTTCCTAAACAACATAAAAGATATTTGGTTGAGGTGATACACTAACTTTGGAACTATATATTTAGAAAACAAATCCACTTATTCCCCCTGAGACACAAATATATTCGATGTTGTATCTGAAATTCATGCACTTCTATCAGATTTGATCGAATAGTAACATCTAACACTACTTACATTGAGGTCATTGTTTCAACCAGACAAAATATTTTTGAATGAAGTCATTATTTTGAGGAGTATTTTTAGGTTTTCTTAACCTAAGCGTGTAGTTTGAATTCTGAAAATAAATAATTATCATAAAATCTACTATTGTTGTCGTAAACTCACAACATGACTGAAACAGTCAGTAATGGCGTCAAGCTCTGGAAGTCATGGTTCTACCCGAAACCTTAGCATGTATGACTTTTCCAGGCTATCCATTATTTATCAAAGTTAAGAACTTCATTTCTTTGACTACGCACATCAAGGAAATAAAAGTTGACTTCCCGTGATGTCGGTATGAAGTTCATCACTTGTTCACACCTAACGCTTTTGTAAAGAGTGGTAATTTTTATATAAACAAATGGACCTTTAGTGGGAGTGTGTCGATAAACCAACCGAGTCTAGAAATCAATAGTGATTTTTGACACTTCATATTTTATAATGTAGAGGAAATATGTGTATCACACAAAAAATAGTGGAGATCCCGCTTAAAACATAGTAAGTTATTACACATGTGCGCTAATTAAAAATGTCTATTTTAATTTCCCTTGATTTCTATTATAATAGAAGCTGAAAATGCATATTACAAGGACTTTGAGCACTAGTTTTGTGTATTAACATGATATAGAAGAATCCTGATAGTTCCGGAGCCTGTTTACCGTTGTTCCGAAAATGTCGTTTACCAATCTGAACAAAGTAAAAAATTGAATGACCATTATGTGTATTCGTCGAAACCTGAATAAATACAAGCCAGAATGTATTATTTCGTTTTATTTTATTTTGCAATCTGGCTCGGACTCATTCCGACAAGATATGCCAAATTAATTTATCACCGTATAATTTAAATGTCACAAAATAAAAACCACTTTTTCATCTTTTGTGAGAAATAACTTTGGGTTGTAGCATCTGTGACTTCTTTGTAATAAATTGGTGTAAGAGGCTCACTTTGAAGAAGAGAGTTGGTCTGCTTCAGATTTTTTTTGACTCCTTGTAAATGGGTGACGTTTGGAAAATGTTTCTATTTATTCTATTGTCAATGATTTCCTATTTCATTAATGAAATCGAAGCTGGATGCGTGTCTGTAGCAGTAATGTGTTTTGGTGTCCAGGTTTAAGTAATTAAAATTCTGATTTTTCTGAATAAACCAATCCAAGTGCTCGTTCCAAGCTGCTAATAGAGATTTTAGAGTGGTGAAGCATAGCTATCTATCATCGACTGTATCGATGATTTGTGAACAAAATATAAATAAAATGTTCATAAATCACCTCATAAGCGATATATAGCCACTGAATTTCTGCCAATGTAAATTGGCGCGTTTATTTTTAGACTTTTCCCAAATGGTATCTTTTACGGAATTCTTCTTCATTAATTTTGAAGATATAGGGCCAAGGTGTTGTTGACTGTATCATAGAGAAGTTTACAGCACCTTGATTCTGCCTTTAACAACGATGACCAGATTTATTAATTTAAAGTTGTTTTTCGTTCCATGGCAAGGAATCTTATTTTATCTTGCCATATACATCATCTCCCGTTCTATATGTCCGACTATAAGCTTTGGATCGTCAAAAGTTCTTTATTTTTTACTTTTATTATAAAAAATAAATGACATTTTATAACGATTCTATCTTTTAGGGTCTTGAAAATATGTGGTTAGATTTTCGAGTCGAATATGAGAAGTTGTTTACTAAGAATAATCTGAGTCTAACAGCAATGATCTCTCTACCATTTATCATTTACTTTTTTATAATAAAAAACACCAAATGGAACTTTTGAATGTTAACATCTGAAAGTCGGACATCTTGAAGGGCAAAGGTGTAATTAATGATATATATTTTGGATAAATTTGAATTTAGGCGATCGGATTGTTTGTCAATAAAATAGTCAATGAATCATTTAGAACCTATCTCTGTTGTCTGTTCATGGGGATTTTTCGATGGATGAGGACGCGTATTTATTCTTTTCATTACAAGTTACCTTTTTTAGTGAACCGATCAACCTAGCAGGAAAACTCGACCACGCTTCTGTGGCACATCTGCAATCTTGTTTTTCCTCAGATTTTGAGATTTTTGGTGTTTTCACAACATGAATCTAGCCGATTCCCTTTACACCATTTTCCGTCCGAAATCGCTAACTTTCAGATGATGACATTCAAAGGTTCCAATATTGAATTTATTATAAAAAGTAAATTTTGGAAAGATTTTTGCTGTTAGGCAATACCAAATCTAAGTAAACTACAGCACATATTCCACCCTTGAATCTGAATGAATATTCTCACATAAATAAAAGGTAAAATCTATGTATTTATCAATGTACTTATATATGCAATGTCGGAACCGTTGAATGTCATTAGCGAAAAGTCGGCCATTTTTGACGGAAAATGGTGTAACATCATCAAATATGACTTTTTAAAATTTTATGCATTCTACGTTTTCTTACAAATTCATCAACCAAATCCTTAACTCGCGCAAAAGGTTTCTTTTCAGATTTGCCATATATCAATCTATTGATGAATTTTACAGTGATGATTTACTCATTTTTTTCACAGATTATCTGGTTTTGATAAAAAGGTTTGTCAAACATTATTGGGAGAACCTTTAAAATTACATCGATGTGGCTGGGAATTTATCAATTTCGCGGTTTGACTGGTATTTCAAGGTACCTACTATTAAATATTAGAGAAATCATTAACTTTTATCATTTTTCTAAAATTGAAATTAAGATTCAGCCGTTTTGCGATAAAAAAAAGGCATAAGCTGATTATGCCTTGCCCCAAAAATAAATGTTGCCATATGTTTAATAATTTTTTAAGCGCCTCAAAGTTTTGATCCATAAGAAGAAATTTTGAGCAACCAAATATGAATGTAATTCTCATTTGAAGAGGATTCCCTCAAGCGTATCATATTCAACGTGAAGCTGTTGATTCTGTTGTCATTTTATGTCCTAATGACACGATATAATACAGGTTAAATACCATATACCTATTTCATAAATCAGACGTGCAACAGCTCATGTTTGTGGACTAGTAGGTTTCATAACTAATTCTTATGCCTCACGGAGATATTTAATTATTAAATCCAACCACATACATATTTTACACTTTTCTCCTTCACATATGCCACATGGATCATTCAAATTGACTTATTTTTGAAAAAGAATCTGTAAAAAGATTAAATGGTTCAAAGATGATTCGTTTTATGAAAAATAAATTAAAAATGTTATCTGAAACTCCGATGAGACAAAAATTGGCTGATTCTCAAATCTAACAGTTATAATGTTGTAATAACTTCTTTGATGTACCTACTATACTCGATTTCAAAGCCATTGTATCTATAATAGTCAAATTCTGTATAACGATACGTTTATATCAATGGTGTACGGCGTCCGTCCCGTAGCAAGAATTCTTGTGGCCTGCCAAGATAAATAGGAAAGCAGAAATTCTGATATTTCAGTCACATTTTTTCACGACGTTGTGATTGATTAAGAGGCAGCATTATAATAACGTATCATACGTTTGACCCCGAAGGCTTTCGGAATTCGAATTGTGGCCCTCTTCCCAAAAAGGTTGTGCACCACTGATTTATATTATGAAGACAGAATATTCACTTT
>JWZT01002014.1:96231-122955 GCA_000827895.1 Thelohanellus kitauei
ATTATTGGTCGACACAACACGCTTCTTTCGATAAAAAACCAGGTAATGGTAACTATTTTTCACATTGTAAATGCATGTTGGACGTAAATACTTTTCATTTTAGTCGATACAGTTCTTTTTTATGTTCAAAATTTTATTTCAATAAAAGTGACGTTATTGGTCGTCACAAGTGACGCTATTGGTCGCAAAACCCGTTAGTCAAATTTTCTGTCTATGCTAACTTCGGTAATATTGAAGGTAGTTTGACTTCTGTGTTCGTATATAACCCTATTTTTTTGACTATCATATCAATTATGACACGAAATGGACCAATTATTGATAATCCGAAAATCTGCCTGACTAATCCAAATAAAATGATATTATGAAGTAGAATCGTCTGACAACAGAGCCTGAAGAATCTATTATCTCCAGGAAAAGTGTACTAACGAACTAGTGTGCAGCAACTGAACCCACTTGTACAGTTCATTTATTCTCGGAATAACTTTTTTGGATGTATCAAATTACAAGCTGACGCCTGAATTATCAGTTATTGAAAGTGAGCTTTTAGCCATTACCTTAAGCAATAACCATTGTAGATTTGACATATTACATATGGGCGTTAAGTGATAAGGCATATCGAGTTGGACCAAAGATCACTTGCTGACAGCTGATAGAAATAGAAAAGTTAGAGTGTACTCCTTGCTCGAGATATGCTCAAACACATACAAAATGACTGTCTACATAAACGAGGCGATTGCAGGGCGTTTGTACCAAATACTAGATGACCAAACCTGGTGCAATATTTGTGGAAACGCGAGGATAGTCGAGTATTCATAAAATGCGTCATAACCACTGATATATCTCTGAACTTTGCATAAAAAGTACCACCGGTTCCAACAAGTGTCTTAAAGAACCGAAATATTTAGTTGAAATATGAATATAAAAAAATGTAAGCTTCCTGTTTTAGAAAGTTGTATTTGGTGCTGTTCGGCTAACTAATTAGACGAATTGATATCCATATTTATTATTATAAGGTAACAATGTCAATTATTAGTCAATCGGCTTCCACATCAAGAGTAGACATTTTGATATAACTTCAAATAATATTAAATGTTATTAATTTCTTCGCAGGGATATTGCCCTCGCGACATTTGAACCATACTAGATGGTGATGAACAAGCGATGAATGTTTAGATAGCGCGATTTCTGCACCTCCTAACATAATCGATGGATTGAACGACTCCTAACCGGGGCCGACCACAGATTGGATTGTCATTATAAAACCCTAACATTTCCAATGCCAAAAAATCTTATTAATTAGCTCGTCAACTGTCCATTTTTGATCTGTCTGACGCCGTGAATCTCATCCACACCTTAATATTGGAAACGGTATTAAATCAATGAAACTTCGATAAAAGTTAAAAACAGCCTACCTTTCACCCTTGATTCGGTCTCATTGGTTTACGAAGGGATTCATAAGCAAACGAGGAGACCAAAATGGTCAACCATCAACGGATATTCAAGTAACTTGATCTAGGAACCAATCTTGACAGTGAAAATCGAATGCTTTTATTTTAAGATATCATATCGATTATTTGATTATGGTGTCCGTGCTCCTTGACTAGACCATCCTAATGTATTTCCAATGATTCTTGCAGTTTTTAAGTTGACGAATCAAAGGTAGATAAAACGCTAAGATTTGAAAGTTGAAGACTTTATAGGCTGTAAGCTAAGAATCGCGATCAGAATTTTAGACTTTACTTTTGTATCGGGTAGTGATAAACAGAGTTTGGTACGGGTCTGTTGGTCTCCGGGTTGACAAAAATAAAATATCAAACAGCGCTTTAAAGGGTTTGAGGCGATTATTATTTCATGTGCTGAAAAATTTGCAATGTAATATCAATGATAATAATCAAACTTGACATTTTTAGGTTATTTGTATTTTAAATTACTACAATTTGAAAACGAACAGATTATGAATAAATGCAAAGAATTCAGAGAAATCTGATCCAATAACTCAATTGTCGAATCATGCATTACTTTGATGACGTTCTGAGTCTGATTTGAGAAAAAAATGAGATCACAGTTTGAAAAATACACTATACCATATGAGAGGGCTATGCCCCTTATGAATAACTATAAAACTATATGAGAAAATGGCGTTATCGTAAAATAGCCTAAAGTTTAATCTGTCATATTTAAATGCTTATTCTTTGTTTTCATGGTCGTAACTTTGTTTTCAACTGATGTAATAGATTAGTGTGATAATTGGCAAGCAACGAGGCGTCGATATTTTCATGTCGGATTTGTTAAAAGTGAGAAAATATCGGCTGTTTTGGAGGAACTTTGGATTGAATAACATGTAAATTCATCCATAAATCTAATGATTTGACCTACACACAGCTCTTCTTGTTATAAACACCAACTTACAAGCTAACCTACATTTTTTTGTTTTTGATTCTAATGAACAATGCCGCAAGATTCTAACAGACCATATAATATCCTTCAGGGGGTGATTTTCAAACAAACATCACCATAACTTGGACCTGTCTAACATAGTCAACCAGTGAGTGAGGGTCGGAAAAGATCAAATGTCCTACTGTTTTTAATCGTAGACGTCCAACAATCCGAGAATGGGAGACACTATTTTTTTAATAACAATATATCGTTATGTTGCCAAAACAATCGGAACAATACAAATCATGCTTATAGTTATGGATTTAAGTTTTATAAAAGCAGATATCTTGCATTAAAATAATGGTGTTTAATCATCAAAATCTTGATAATTAACATTAAATCATTTAAATAACAAAATACCAAAATTAGATGAACGCGCATGTTCGGTAGTTTAACTTACATGATATGAAAGTTTTGAATGGATTCCATTAATAATACTACAGACTTTTCTTATTGCTTCATTACTAAAACCAGCACCCATGTTTTTTCATTCTTCTGTGTTGTTGCTGCACTTTGTATAAATTTACCTCAAGTAAATGATTTTGATCATAGATCTATCGGCATCTAATTTATTTCAAAAACCCGAACGAACAAAAATGGATTGTTAGAATTCTTTTTATCGTCCCAATTTACTCTTTAGGGTCATATATTTGCCTAATTAACCTCGCTTCGGAAAATTATGTTTATATTCAAGCTTTACGTGATTGTTATGAAGGTTCCATTTGTTTATTATCAGCATTTCTGATTTACGCTTTTCTGTCTCTCTGTTTTACGTACATGGGTGGTGAAACTTCGATCCTTAACTACCTGAGCTCACACGCAATCGAGTATTATTTTGAATTATTTTATATCGAATTGGATGTTTTGTACATGCTGTTTCGCCGGTTCTGCATTTGAGATTCGGCATATCCGATTCTGTAAACGAGTAAAAAATTTCTAACACAGGCATCATTACAATTTTGTATCGTTAAAATACTCGCTGCGATATTAATTATTATTTTACATCGCTTTAATGCGTTCCACGAAGGTGATTTCAAGTAAATTTTTTTGTAAGTAGTCCTGCGTATGGGTATCTGTACATAAACATCGTATATAATGTATCATATTCCTTCGCTTTATATGGTCTGTTTTTCTTTTACTTAATTGCCAAAATATTTCTGAATCCATACAATCCATTGTGCAAATTTCTGACGATAAAATTCATCATGTTTCTCTCATATTACCAGTGTATTTGATTTTTTTGAATCAGATCTCATTATGGTTCTGATTTTTAAATCAAAGACGCGCGATTATTGTATGGACATGTCTATATCTACACTGACGAATGGAATAATGTTTTTCCTAATCACCATCGAGATGATTATTACAGCCATATTACTGCGAATATCGTTTCCCCATAAACTTTACCAAGTCGGGAGTTTTGTGAATTATTATGAGGATGATCTGAATTCTACGACATCAGTAACAATAAGTTATAACATAGTGGTGGAGTTCGCTTCTCAAAGTCGTGGATCCTAGAGATTTTATTCGCGATTCTTTGCACAACTTCAGTCAACTTTATAGAAACTACTCGTCTGTATTCCCGAAACCCAACAATGATATTTTGGTTCAAGAATCAAACAATGTTAATTATCGCTCGTATCCAGAATAATTGCTCTTATTGACGGTAAAGCTTTTAGAATTTAAGTGTTTTATTGTTATTTTCAATTTTTTTTTCAAATTTAAAATCTTGCAAAACACGCTCAAATCCAATAGGGATAGTTCTTTGAAACGCTGTGGACAAAAAAATTGAAAAGATTTTTCATTTCCTCAAAGATTAAATAACTAAGAAGCGGGAAGACAAAAAGGGGCTGCTTAACGCAAACCGGGCAATGGATTTTATTTAAACTCTGGAAATTAAACAAATAGCTGGAAGGTAATCTTATGCATCTTACCACTGACCAATTGATGTATACTTTGACCTGTTGTTCGCTTACAATTTTCGATTTCATTCATGCTCAGATTTGATTGCTTTACTTCACAAACATCTCAATATTTGCCAAACATTCAATCAACAAATATAATTTCTCATACGTGCACACTATATGCGATTAAGCCGAAATGTTGATCAGATAACCGCTGACTACCAAATAGGGAATAAATGCTTACTATTCCAAAAATTCTTAATATTTACCAAGACACTAAAGCCAACTTTATTTCGAATTTGAACTCGATTGGACACCAAAAGAAATATTAAAAAGCATGCTGCAGAAAACTTACATTCTGATTCAGTACACAGTCTTCAAGCTGTTTATGTATATTTATTCACATTCCAAGACGTTCACATTGCTTTCCTTTAATTGGACGTGTAAAAAATTTATTCGTTGATAGACCCTTCTCTCGAGACTATCAACACTTGGCCTTATTTTTCTAAATGTTAGTTGACATCTACCTTTGAGTAGGGATAACAGCCTGGTGTCTGCCTTTTCTAGAATCATTAAAGAGGAAATTGTTGATAAGTAAAGTATTTTCGTAGTACTTCAACGCTTATTTTTGCCTTTCCAACTTGAAATACAGAAATTTTGGTTAATTTTTAACCAGTAGGCACATTTAAGTACTGCCCTAGTTTAAATAATTCGGAATCCTCTACAACCGGGATCTACTACACTACCAATACAACAAAAATAAGCACATTATTTGTACAAAAGGGTAAAATTTGAGCTAATTTTCGATTTCAAAATCATCGAGCTGTTCAGTATACTCCAAAACATGTCGCTTGATTTTACTTGTGTCAGTCCATGTGATAAAATCTTCCATAGATCGAGTTACAAGATATGCAGGGTCAGTAATAACGTTGGGCCCAATCCTTATATGCCCATGTTCAACCATTCGTGTGGCGTCTTGAACACGAGGTGCCATTTTTAATTTC
This sequence comes from Thelohanellus kitauei, assembly GCA_000827895.1. NCBI lineage: Eukaryota > Metazoa > Cnidaria > Myxozoa > Bivalvulida > Myxobolidae > Thelohanellus > Thelohanellus kitauei. The sequence goes on from JWZT01002014.1 coordinate 101,576, forward strand.
AGTAACATGACAGGTAGTCTTCTCCTACATATTGACGATACAGACAAATGCTCACATTCTGACAACTTACGATTGATTATCAGACCCGAATCATAGAGTTTCGTGGTTAAAACGTCCTGGAACTCATGCCTGTTGGGGTCGGCTGGATCAAGGTTCAAAATCTTTTTAACGACTGCTCTTACGGCAGCCACAATCTTGATATAATTGGAATACTCTTCTCGGCCAGTAAGATAATATTTCCGGATCACTTTAGCCTCGTTTGGATTGTCACAATCCCATTTCATAAAATTCACCTTTTTTAATAACTTTTTTTCATGGTACTTCAACCTCCTAACCATTGTTATCGAGCTCGCATGCGCGCGAGTACTTCCGAATATGTTACTGATTTAACTGGAAGCACGTTCTCCCACTGTACTGAAACTGTTTGGTTAAAAATAAACATAGAATATGATCCCAGATGGAACCACAAGGTGAAAATTACTAGTCTTTCCCATCTTCGAAACGATGTCATTTTTTATTCAAACCCAAATTGTATTTACGGAAAAATCAGCCATTATTAACTCTGCCAATCATCGGGTTCGAATTTTCCAACACTCACTGCAGTGAACAAGCAAGAATAAACCGCAAGATTTCGCATGAATTCATTTTCCATTTTTCTATTCATTGCTCAAAAACTGGTCTCATATATTTTCATGAATTTTCGAAGAGTTGATAGATTTGTTATGGTCTTACTCTATACTGGACACGTTGGTATCGCTTACTTCTTGGAAATTTTACAACTCCGGAGTTTAAAGTCAATCGATCAAATGAAAATAAATAAGTTAGATTCTGATGATTCAATTTTCGAACGTACAATAAATTCAACAATTGTCAGATTATTTATTCTTCAAAAACTGATTCTGTTTTCTTAAACATGGAAACTAAGGAAGTCTACGAAATAAATCCACTTTTCAAAGAAACACTAATTGTTGGTGATCTACCTGAAAATGTGAGTTGATATTTAATAAAATCTGAATCAAAAAATTAAACAAGTATATCTATTTTTCCAATCCGGGCAATTAGTTCCCCCTCGAGTTAACTTGTGAGTCTATTTCAAGTTGGGATTTACTTGATTCCATCAATCTGGGTCATATCTTTTATATTTCTGTAATCGTCGTATTTATCATTTCTAATCAACGAAAACAGTCGGGTGGCCTATGTCAAGATAACTTTGGAAACAATGTTCAAATTGGACAGTTGAGTTCTTGATTTTACCCTTTTCGCCATCAACATGTTTTCTCTAAATTTAAAATAATTATATGCAGAGTTTGTATGCTTTTGAGATCGTGTAGTACAAAGCATCCAAATGTTAATATTTTTATTTTATTGTGTATAATTATAATTGATATATACAAAATGTTTGGTCTTTTTTTCTCTAGTTCTTTATATTCTTAGCGTAACATGAGATTAGGAGATCCTTATCGAATAATTCTTAATAACTTGAGAAAACTGTGAAATTAAAGTTGGATGCGAAAATTTATCAAGGAGTTAACCACTAATTTATTTAGGAGGTTATTAATAAACTTTCAGAATGCGTTAAAGATCTCTCAGTATTTTTGAAAAATAATACTTACCAAAATGTTAAACAGTTCTGGAATTCTTCCTAACTTTTGTATCTGGCAAGGGTCCTTTGATTTTCCAACATAAATTTTGAATATACTTAAATGCATAAGATACTGGGTTGACAGAATTATGTATGGATAATTGTCAGATTTTTCTGACCGTTGCATAAAAATATCATCGACTCCAACAGTAATTGACGATTAATGGACCGGGTGAAACTTTCAGTGAAATTACATTGAATGAAAATTTACTTTCCTTTATTTTGGACAATACACGAGAAAGCCATCTCTTCTCTCACGAAATATCCTATTGATGTCGCATTTTTCGATTACTCGCCTCACACTGAGTTTCCTTGTTCCAAAATTGGCCTCGATAGAGTCAATTGTAGGGTCTAATCCTACTTTAATCATTAGAAGACTCGGAGTCAAAATGAAAACACGAGTTTCCTCAAAGATCACCCCGTCCAATATTGTTTTTTCGATGACCATGCAAATCATTTTTTGGTACAACCGTATGGAACTCACCCGTAATTTTGATTTTTCTTTAAATATATTGGACTTCTTAAGAATATTTTCTGGACCCAGATATTTGAACTTTCGAGAGATATTCCTTGAAAAATTTGTAGAAATTAATTGTATGAACGGCATCTGGTATTTCAACACAGACACTCCATCAGAAATCTAAACCTCTCTCTACGAATTTCAACCATTATCTTATTGCGTTTTAGGCTCCCTGAGAAACTCTTCTCAATTATGTCCCAAATGGTAGCAGGAATTCGTGATTGATGTATGTTTTGTAGTATTTTTTTCTCAAAAATAATATTATATGAAGGAATTCGATACACACGAAAAGAAAACTTTATAGTTTTCAATATAACGAGCAACAAGGCGAGATTTTAGAAATTATGGTGTTTTCGCGAATGTTTAAACATATGATATTGTTGAAATCAGACTATTGAGTTTATAACTTTACCTACATTAAAACTTGATATTCGAATATAGTTTCGTGTGAAATAAAGAAAAAAAGAAAAATGTACAAAGCTTACCAACCACTCTGTTAAGTATTTAAAAATCTGGGATATCAGATAAAACCCATTTGAAAATTTTCTGGACTTGAAAATATATGACACTTGTGAACAAAACTATGTTCTGATATGTAATAAAATGGATGTCATGAGCATTGAAAGTAATTAATATAGCACTGATTAATATGTTCTTATTAGAGAGAGGATTCCTTTGTAGCAATGAAGTCCTTAGTGGTAGAGGATCTAGGCGGTTAGTTTTTAGGTAATCAACATCACTTTCTCCTAACTACAGACGGGGAGAAGTATGTCAAGCACATGTGTGACCCAGGAAGAGATTATTTAACTTAGACAATGGGGAAACACTTGGTCATTGTAAAGCTAATCAAAAATTTACCAGTTTTAAGTACTTCTAGAGCCGAAGTCAAGAGAAGCACTTACTAAGCTAGCGTCACATCAACATAGTTAATTTTGAAAGTAGCCAATATTTCCTATATACCAAGAACATTCACAAAATAAGCATATTTTGATTTAATTTATCTTATTTTCAGTGAGTTTTCTATGATATTCTATAATCGAATTGTAGTAGGTGCGAAAGAAACACCACAAATCACAAAAGAATTGTGCTTAGGGAGACAAGCCGACAGATAAAGCGTCGGCATACTTATAATGTTTCGAGGACGATTTTTAAAATAAAAGAGAAAGTTCCAGGAAGTTTGAAGTGGAACTTGACGAATTTGAAATACGTAGGTCGATATGTTAATCTGGGCCAATAATTTTAGAGAATATCGCAATATATGAATCTCTAAGTGTAAAAACTCGAAAAAATCTTCTTGGATGATTTGAAAACAAAGACGAGCACTCCAACGTTCTGCGGTTGTATCGGACAATTTTATTGGAGATTTGAAATACGTATACACAATTTTGATAGGGTACAGATTTTGATTCATCTTCATTAATGTAGAATATAATATTGTTTGGAAAAAAATTAGAGAGATGTTTGAGCGTTGAGCATGTTTAAAATAAACAAATATTTAATTAATTAATAAGGGCATTACCGCAGGGTTACAAAAATAATACTTTTGTATATCATCGGTAAAATCTATAGGGCATACCACAATTAGCTGTGGTATCTAGAGAGATATGATCATTCCATTCACGAAATCGATCGATATAATTGATACCATTTTAAGATCACAAGTAATTCATTGAATCATAAGCTGATGAAGTGATAATCGTTTAATATCCACAATTTCTCTATTATTCAGGTTTATAATCCTTTTATCAACGCCGCTATCTTGAACGCTCCTGGCTCGCCTTTTTAATCTTATTTAATTAAAAGTAACTTACCCACAATATTTTTGATTTTTCGTGGGGGAGGGGAGAGTATAGTCTTGAAAAATGTTGTTATTAAGAAGTTTCTGTTAGGTTTTATAATTTAGTTATTCAACTAATACTAATCACTGCCGTTGGCGGCTTAAACCCTTAAATTTCCATGATATTGAGCGCAATAGTCACTTATTTCCGTTATTTTATACAAAAAGTTCAAAAAATGGCCGAACGAATTTCGAATAATTAAAGCGGCAATATTAACAATCCAATGGATGAAATCGAAGGGTTTTGATATGTTAGAAACGCCAAATATAAGAGTGTTTCTGGTGTGTGCTGATTCGTCGTTGTTTCGTTCAAATGAGACAAAAAATTTTTTACAAATATTACTGATATATTGAACACAATCTGCTGCAATTAATTCGAAACCAGAGGTATGATTTATATCACAAAGATCACGAACATTCTTTTCAAAGACATCTATTCAGTGAATTATCTTCTCTATATGCTACAAGGGAGCTTTTCAGGATGATGTTATCGCTCATAGCGCTGATATTATCAAAATAACAATAACTGGAAACGGGGTGTCATACGATGATTACTTTGATGTTTACTGTCACTTCAATAATGTTGTCGACATGGCTATGGAACTATTTGAAGTCGCTCAAAGTACTTGTCCATGTATACAATGTTCTTATGTGAATTTGAAACCATTGATTGAGAAACTTCCCGAAACCAATCTCGGACTCCAAAAAGTTACCACTAAAGGATTTTCATATCCAATTGAAACTTGCTCATTTGGCGATAAAATTCTATTATTCTGCGAAAATCATTGTAAAACCCTGCATTGAATGAATTGGTCCGAGAAGTTATTTTGCATGTGTTGGATGTAAATGGAGAAATATCCTTTCTCATAAGACTTGAAATCATCAAAACCTTGAAAGCACTCGAGCCTTTGCATATTCATTCAGAAAACGTCGAATACGGTTTTCTAAATATCAAATCTTTTCAGTAAAACCTATATTTTCATGATATGTCAATAGTGCTGTGTTTTTATCCGTTTTACAAATGGACGAGAGCTATGATTTTTAGGTCTCACATAATAACAAATGATACATTTAGCGTTATTTGATTTGAGATCGATAAAACAAATTCCATTGTATGAATAATGGAATTTAAAATAAGCTTATACGATAATTATTTTAACTTTTTAAATTGTCTTTTTGGAAATTTTGTTAAAACTCAAGAATATTTCATCCTGTAATCAGTCAAAAAATAGAATTTTGTATACGAGCACATGATGACGTTGAACCACTTTGAATAAAAAAAAACTAATAAATCTTCACTCTTTGCTGTTCTTAAATTGATTCTATATTCCCACGAATAGGAGATATACACGTAATCAGCATTTTGAATTCAAAATAAATTTATTCAAATGCTTTTCATTAGAAGAGGATTATTTCCATCGATATCACATTCATTGTAGAATTTTCTATATGATAGACTTCACTTTAATATAACGTTCATAATTTTTCTAGTAGTTTTTATTTAATGCATTCAAAGTCTCATTTTGTGTACTTAAGTAGACTGATATAATCTTTCATATTCTAACGACTGCAGGGTCTCTATCTCCCAAATAGAATGTCAATTTTGCCACCCAAGACTTACTAAGCATGCATTTGAAAAAATGAATATTTGATCATGCTGTGTCACTACTTTACAATAAATTAAGACCAATAAAAAACTATTTGTATCGGCGTTTAATCAAAAGGGTAATATACTATTTTTTGGGTCATTTTCATCAACTATTTTAACTTTATAATTTTATATTAGGAAAATAGCAACGAGAAAACTTATTAATCAAAATAAAATTTTCCCATTTTAACATCTTAATAAAAGTATTTCGATAAGTTCAAAAACTCTTCGAAGGTATACTTCTTCTTTTAGTTTTTGATTATTTGCAGAACGCTTTCTCCATAAACGTCCAAGAATACGATCACTACATGCACAAAATAGATACAAATGACAATATATGTCTTTTGCGCGAGTTTAGAATAATTGCTCTTTATTACTTCAGAACGTACTCCAATCAAAGACTTTACAACAATCATTGCTTATTAATATGATTTATACAAGTTATGAAGGATATTTCTTAGTGATATAAATGATGCTGCGAGAAGCCTGTGCCTCATTTCGTCACCATATTTAACGAAAAGCGTATAAGGCTATTATTTGTGTTTATATGACACGAAATATAAAGTATACCCATTCAATTACTGTAATTTTCTCAAGAATTTGGAAACCAGGAATATTATTGTCAGATAAACTTGTTGAAATTGTTGAAAAACTGTTCTTTGTAAATTTCTCTTATGCATATCAAATAAAGAATTTTTTAAAATGTCAAATTTCAGATTTCATTTCAAAAAAAAACATTGTTTTGAATCAGGATGAAGCCGTTGAGATTACAACTAATTCTGGTTATCTTGTCTGTTCTATTTTCGACGTGAAAATATGTTTGATTTAAATAACTACGACAGGATTTTTACGAAAAATCCCATCCATTTTTCTCCGAAAGAAAATCATTTATACTTCTACAAGCATGTAATTGTATCGTTTATGAAATACATTGAGTCAGAACGAACCATTTATTATGCATTAATGGATTCGATATTTATGAACTTGTAGAACGTAGTGTTATTCAACATGATCATTTAATACCGAGAAATCGTTTTTCAAGACATGATAGATCACCACTTTGATCAACTGAGTATGGCATATATATTTTGCATGTCAGAATTAAGAAAAGTTCAAATTTTGTCTGCCTCATTCCATAAAAGGTGTTATTAATTCACATCGCTGTGCTAATGTTTTGAAAATCGTTCTATCTTTCAAAAATTTTTTAAATTTTTGGGAAAATAATACACTCTTTATGGATGGTATACCTATAAAATGCTGATCATTGTAAAATAGATTGATTCATCAAATGCTTTACAATTCTACATTTTCTGATATTACGTGATGGACATTGTCGAAGATGCTAATGTGTTTTCAGCGTATGTTTACGACTACTTGGAGCTTCTTAAGATTCGTTTGAATGGTGAAAATACAACGCGCCTGTTGGTCAAAATATGGTGCTATTGATACTTTGTTTTGCAACAGGTTTTATTGCCTTCGTTAATTTGAAAGTTTTTTTGTTTAAATACAGAAATAATGTTTATATCTGGAACAGCTGATCCTCTCATCATTATCAAGGGAGATCGGTAAACCTCAAGGCCCATGCAGAACCTGTGAACATGTAAATGCATCCTTTAACATGCTGTTCTATGTATCAAAAAATTCGGTACTATTTGATTTTATGGATTTACAAACATGCAGACATCACACAACATGAAGGCTCAGATGATAGGAGTTTAGCACATGGTTTCCTGATCGTTGCCAAATGACAAATATACTTATGTTCCTTTATTTGACTGCATACATCGACAGATATAATATCGAGTTTGGCGTTCAACAGTGGTTTTTTCAGGATTCAAGTCCCAAATTAAAAAAAATCCTGACAAAATTGGCTACAACTACTGGGAAGGCAGGGGGACTTTACTCTTGTAATGGATGACGTTCGGTTTCGCCATAATGATAGAGACTTTTATGACTCGTATCCATACAAGCTAAAATGGCCTCAGAGAAACACCATTTCCTGACCAAAATCTCCGATTTAACGCTGATGGCATTTAAAGGTTCAGACATTTTATTCATTATAAAAAGAAAATGACAAATTTTACAAAGATTCTTGCTGTAAGGCTAAATTCAACCTCAGTCAACGACTGCGCATGATGGACTCGTGAATCCGACTGCATATTCTCAAGACACTTAAAGACAGAATCGTTTAGTTTTATTTATTTTTATAATAGAAGCAAAGTCGGAAATTTTGGACTGAAAATGGTTTATAGTCCATTTCTCAATCCACGGAGATGAGTTTGTTCTGAGATAAATCGATCGTTAGAAGCGATCATGCAGGTCAGGGACTGACGACATCATATCAAGATAGGAGTAATCTTGTGGACAAGTGAATCTTGCAAACTAAAACAATCACTAAGAAACATTTATCTATCAATCATTAAATCAACATGACCATGCTAAAAAATATTAATACATTTTTTGGTACTTGTATTTATATAGTAAAAATGTTGCTGAAGTGAAACACGAAAAAAAATCCATATTTAAATGGAAAACCCTGCATCTTTGACAGTGTATACGTTCACTTTATACTACTGGAAGCCCCCGCGGCTGATTTGAAGACTCAGGGTGAAATTTTTGAAATTTATCGCAAACATCACATTGATCAAAGATCTTTGACTTGAAACCCGCCAATATATCGCCGATTATGTCAGTTTTTTAGTTCTCTCCATTCCCCAATGAATATTAAATATTTCAGGTTGAAGACGATTATAAATTACCAATCTTTTACCAAAGAGCAACACCCAATTTGAGCAGATCAAAAACTTTTGAGATTCTTGAAAGGTATGAAATCGAATGAAAGTTTATGGAGATTGTTTTTTACATATTTGACAACTTGGCTCAAAGAAGGATCTTGAAAGATTATCGGGGTTTGTCTTCAAGTTATCGCATCTTAATCTTCAAGTCCACGAATCTTAGCTTTCAAATCCTCCCATCTTAACCTTAAAGTCCTCGCATCTAATTTTTTTTAAATAGCTGAGATCAAATGATAGTTTATTCAAGAAATGGATTGAGTATATTAACCCAAATGAGGATTGATAAAAATTTCATACAGTATAATTAGTTCGACGAATATATTTTTTGATTGTGGAGTGAATGGCAATAGAATTTAATTAGGTTAAATACTTGTAAAATTGAGTACACAAACAACATTCACAGTTTTTCTTTCAATTTTTATCAACTTATTCCTCAATATTGCCAATCATAAAACTCAAATACGCAAGAGCCTAGTTTCAACAATAAAAATATTTAATTGAATGAGTTAAAGAATTTGAAAAAACATATTTGGCTTTTTGAAAAATGAGATGTTATTTATCGCACAAAAATAATTATTTCCTTTCTGTTTCGTAATGCCAAAAAATCGTTAAAGAACAATAAATTATGAATAGTTTGGCTCAACGTAATTGCCAAAAATATGTAACTTCCAAAATTAAATGAATAGTAATCTGTTTATGGGGTTTGTTAAGTTGTAATTTCAATCATTTGATTTAAGTAGTATTCAATAAGTTTTTTTTATCAGTAGTTCCATTCTATATTTATAAGTTGAAATTTTGTAAAGGTTCATATTTTTTCAGAAACAGAGCTCACGCATTATGTTTACGTGGTGTCCGCTTCTTAATAATAACATAGAAGTAATAAGTTCTGACTATATATAAGTCCAAATAGAGTTTTCGTTTTTTATTTCTAAATTTAGCCATCGTTTGTGTATGCACGCAATTTTACAAGTATTTAAACTGATTAAATTCTATTGCAATTCACTCCAAGGTCAAAAAGACTTTCTCTAAACTAATTATTCTATATGATAGTTTTACCAATCCTAATTTGGGTTAGCACATTCAATATGTTTATGGAAGTAAACTGTCATTTGATCTCATCTCTTAAAAAAAATTAGATGCGAGGACTTAGGGCAAAACTCGGTAAGGTTCAGACCTTATTTAACAACAAACTGGATCGATTTTTTACGATCGCACATCCCTTTTTAAAAGTGTCACTGAAGGTTCATCCGGACTCATAAAGTGGATAATCCCTCCACTTGCTGTCGCTCATAAAAGCATTCAAATAAAATAAAGCTTGCCTATTTGGAAACATAACAGAATTATATAGAGGAATAATCCATTTTTGCAATTTGAACACCAAAAATTTTACCAAATATCAGATTTAGACTTGAGCAGACCGTTACAAAATTATACAATAGAGTAAAAGACAACTATATCACTTGTTTTTAATGTAATATCTAATTTCCAACTGTTATGGTGGGTAAATGCAAGCAAATTAAAAAAACGCAGAAATAAATATGTGAGTTTTGGGGGATCGTTAAATACGTATGTACATTTCCAACAAGTTTCATGAATTTTTAAGGTACAAAACAACATTCATTTTCCTGTATAGAATTTAGTATTATTTCCAAATATGCAAACTTTAATTTATTTGAATTCTTCTACGAGTAACATGAGGGGGGGGGGGGAGGAGCTATAGTCGTGAATTTAGCCGAAAAAGGCTACACACCGACTTAAACACACCACTAACCCGACCCATAGAGCCCGGTCTCGTTGAAGGTTGCACTGGACCAAGCAGACCCTAAATGATCTACCGATATTATTTAGTCTGTTGATCCGCTAAGGAACGCACAAACCAATTCGAAGTAGTGTTACTAAAATTGATAAGTAAGCCAATCGTCCTCCTTAACTAGACGAGAGATTGTATGATGAATAATTAATCATTTCCTAATTACTTTTAGGAAAAATGTAGTTGCATATCTCATGAATACATCGAAATATATTCATAACTTGACGTTACTTTAGCAGTGCAACATAAACCCTTTAAATGGTTATTAAGTTACTCGTTTTATTTGTTTCAAAGTAATGTTATTATTTTATAACTAATTCGGTGTTCATTTTCAGTCAGTTTCACTGATGTTCCACCGAACTCAAAATTGATTTCACTTTCACCTTTCCTCTAGCCCATAGAAGAATTCCAAAATAATCAAAATTTGAACATTTATAAAAAACCCCAAATTTTATGTTGAAAAATGGATTTTTTTAACTTATAAATACATAAACTACTTAAGAAATATGCGTAAGCATACAAGGATCTTTAAAATTTCAATACTTGTTCCTTCTTTTTTAATTTTATGACTTTTATCAATCATAGAAACTTGAAATTAGTTATTACATTGAAAATAAGTAATATAGCTGTCTTTTACTCGATTGTATAATTTTGTAACGCCTGTGCACTCCAAACCCGGAAAATTGGCAAAATATTTGGCGTTTAAATTACAAAAATGGACTTTTCCTCTATAATTCTGCCCTATTTCAAAATATACAAGTATTGTTTGATGAGTATGTTTCTATGAATGAAAGAAAGGGGCGATTATTTACCTTTTGAATCCCGTGGAACCTCCAATAAAACCGCTTCTAAAAAGTATTATTTTGTCCGTTTGATGATCAGGAAATATAAAAATAGATAAAGGCCTATCAAAAACACTTTGTTGATTTTGGGATTGTCACAAGTGTATATGCAGATAAACTTTTGCCGATAGGACTTGAAAAATAATGAGTTTAATGCAATGAGCCCTGGGAATAGTTCAAAGATATGAACTGATTAAAATACTGAAAAATCTGACTTGGCCCGTAATCTGAATATGCTTGAGGATGAGTTGTAAAAAGATCGTGTCCAAGTGTCTTCATAGACCATAATCAATTAACAAGATAGATTTTGCGGAACGTTACCAAAGGTGATAATCTATTTGATCGAAACATTTCGTATCATGTCGCGATGTAGGAACAATAAGCCGACTATCGATTATGTATATTTCGTGAAGCGCTGACACTGCATTGCAAAAAATAATTTTCATCAGTTTGATGACTCTTGGCTGTCTAGGTAGTTTTTCCCTAACCGGAGTGAAATTGAAGTAAGTTAAATACTGGCTGATTCTAGGAGTGAGAAATTGTATATCGATTAATTTTTCCCAATCAATGATCCTGGGTCCACAAATATTTCTCATTAAGATTCAAACCCCATTAAACATAGTATGAAAGGAATAGTGACTCTCAAGAACCTGGAAAGTGTTTCTCTTTAAAATTACCTTTCATACGACGTCCACGATTTTTCGAATAATGTAATAACAATCCAAATTAAATTCGTTTGGAAAAGGTTGTTATAATTTAAAGTTCATGTGATTTTTAAAACCAATGATTGCTATCGTTATCCATACATCGTCAGAGTTTCATTTTCTCGACCACATTTAAACGTATTATACTTAAAAAAACGAGGCCTTCAGTATGGACTTTTATGCCATCTTTGGCCTCTACATGCCACGGTTACAGTAATATGATTGAGGTTTGGTGTATCCGAGCATAAATAGGAAATTAAAGGTACAACTATCAAACTGACGAGTAGTGAGCGTGAGAATGCTACTTTCAGCTCGGATTCTTGGATTTCTCATTTGTTATTAATTGCAAAGCGTTCTATCAAACATTTAGGAATGACAGCAGATCACTGACGGTTCATGCAAATTTTCTTACCTGGTAATTACATGAATATATGAAAATGGATGGATGAAAACAGGGGTGGTAGCCCTCAGAAATATTTAAAGATTCATCGCCACCCAGGAATGAGATTTCTACCATTAGACAGCCCATTGATTTACTGTTACGTGTCGTACAATCAATCTGTGAATAGATTTCACAACCCTAGAATAATCACTGAACCCGCATCTATGGAAATAGGAACTGATATGCTACTCAGCGACAGTGATTGATTTCAGAGCTACGTAATCATGTACCCAAATACAAAGAAAAAAAACATGCAAACATCCCACAGATCACGATTAATTTTGATGGCACATGCATAAAATCGGATGAAACGTAATTTTGACCATTTTAGTTCTGAATTGTTGCATGATGAAAAAGTCAAATCTATCACCATCTCAAAAACGTAACCGTCCACACTGTAAGGATATCTCGTTTACGTATTTAATAATTTGTGGTCAAAGCCCTTTGTAGATTTTAGGGACAAAGTTCAAGAACTGGACCATTCCAATTGATACAATGATGGTATTCAGCCGACACTTCCAATGTGTCGCATCTTGTAATTACAGCTAACCTCGGAGGTTAACCTGACGTCAACCATACAATAATGTTGTTATAAGCGATCGGATTTAGACTATGCAAGAAGTGAATCAGGGTGGGTCATGTGCATCAAAACCAGACATCAGAATTGTATGAATGACAACAAAATCACTGACGGTATGCATGGGACAACATTAAACTGCGAAGTGCAACCCAACGATCATGAGACGCAGGGTTAATGTCAAATGAATTGAAAGCGCCATCAAATAATTTTACCGTAATGCTCCAAATTTGAGATGAGTTTGTAACGATTCATGTTATTTTATAATTCTTGATCATAAATGAACACTGTTGAATTTCCACACGTATACCACAAATCAGTGAAGGATATTGAAAGGATTTCAGAGCAGCAGCTTAAAGCAGACTACATTACAGAGTTACGAATAAGGCTTTAAAAAGAATCAGACCTCAAGCATGCTGTTAAAAAGGTAAGATACTTGAATTCCATATTTGACGTAGAAACCTAAATTGTTTTGAATGAACTGTAACGAAAATTGTAGAATTTCTGAATTTTTTGAACTGGAAGACGTTTTTAGATTCCCAATTTCCTCTTTATTCAAATGAATCAAGTTATTTTACTCCGATGAATCCAGTATGTAATGGTATTAATTTTGTGCCCATTCCTGAAACTTTAGGGCTCGTTTTTTCTGCTACCGTTTATTGTCATCAGAATAAATTCGTTTGTATTTAGGGCGACACCCTAAAAGTATTAATAGTCATTAACACCGATAACATATGATTATGGATTATGGTTAAATATTCAATCGACTGGTTAAATATGGATCCAAAATGAAAAGACTTAAGAACCATGTACGATGAGAGTATATGGGAGCATAATCGAACGTTATTCGAATGTTGAATTGATATTAAGCATCATATTATGTAATAACGCAAAGTATTCGACTATTTCGTGTCAGTTACATGAATCGTTTGCACGGCGTCGTGAAGAATTCGTTTATTTGGACCAATATGTTTGCGACTCGTCCTTGAATCATAGTTAGGGCGAGCATTATAGGATTATCTGTGCATTTAATATAGGATTATAGGATCAGTAATTGAATATATTTGGCTAAACTTAAGATTTTGGGCTGTCAGATATTTACGAGTGATTCAGATAATTTTCAATTTATAAATAAATGGCTTCAGTCAGCTTGCCTTGAACGCAGAAGGACGACGAAGGAGCTACTTTTTGCACATCAGGTTGACCGTATGCACAAATCTCGATTCTCAATATTAGAACGATTATCTGAATAGCGATTAGATAATGGTGAACCTATTACTTTTATAATGAATGGACGCTATCATTCTGAATTATGACACAATTATTGATTTATAGAACATTTATGACAAGCGAATCCGATTTTATTAACCGCGGTTTAAAAATTGAGAGAAAAAACTAATATATACCACACGCATGTCACCTTGTCATAAATAATTTCCAGACGGTGGCAATGTTTTAACTTATGATTACGAATCGTTAAACAATCGATAGATTTTATACCCTTATTTGTTGTTTAATAACTGATAATTTTTTTTCAAAAGATTTGAGATTTGAGAATCGTTCAACCGTCACAGGAATCTTCGGATTTTTATTCGTATTGTTTCATAACAGCAGTAGATTGGATTAGGTACTCGTGACGTAATCGGATTAAGTTAAGCTTTCTTCTAATGACTAGTATATGACCAAACAATAATCTGTCCACTGAAATGGTTTCGAAGAAATCTTATCGCAAATTTACCAAGTCTCTGTCTGGACATGTTAAAAGAGTTCTGGGTATCCAAGAAGCTGTCAATGGAGTTCCTGTTACCCTGACACCTACACCACCACCTCCACAAATTCCTGAATATGTGGCTACTGAGTGTGCCGTATGCCGAATGTCTGACGCCGAAATTCATACAATGGTCCAATGCAAACACCCGGTTTGTTACCCATGTCTCATGCAGTTTTTGATCAATCTGGTTACCGACCGAAGTACTGGCCGCTTCGAATGTCCCTGCTGTAACGAGTCACTTCATCCCAACGATTTTTATCAGACCGTTGACAAGATGATAAAGGATACAGAATTTCACTGCCTCCTGCCAGAAGATGGACTAAGTTATATTAGTTCAAAATTCGAGACTGAGTATCTTAAATCGACACTCAATAAAATGCTTGGAGTCATATGGTGTCCTGGTGTCGATTGCAGTTATGCGGTAATCTCATTTCCTGGATCAAAATGTCCCAAGGCCAAATGTCCCATCGAGACATGTGGTACTGAATTTTGTACCTCTTGCAAATGTGAGTGGCACTCAGGAATGAGTTGTAAAAATCATAAAAAACTGAATAACGAATTAGAGAAGACCCATATTGTTAAAGGCCAATTAGAAGACTTTAAAATGTGTCCGAAATGTGGAGTTACAATCAATCGAGTCGAAGATGGAACATGTAATGAAGTAACATGTACCATTTGTTCAACGAATTTTTGCTGGTTGTGTCTGAAACCTGCCGAAAAAATTCACTTCACAATCTACGGTCGATGTCCGCTTTATGGGAATCGAAAGAAAGCCAAATGGACCGCAGTTGTGCTTCCGATCGGTTTCTCAATATCTGCTCCAATCATCTTTACAGTTTCGGCCATTTTTATTTCGGGATACCTGATTTTTTACCGTCCCTTTCCTACTAGCAAAAAGGTATTTTTTAACACACCGAAAAAATTTTGGAATCTACAAAATTTTTGCACTGTTTTTAATGTTTATGCCTGATATTTAGCCAAATTCGATTTTTATTTACCACAAAAATATTAGGTTTTTGTCTTATTGTATTCACACTCCCGAACACCCTCCCCCTCCTGCTTGAATATTTTTATATCCAGGATCTTTTGTGTCGACCCTCCCCCACTTGTTATTGATCCATTTCAAGCTTTAAAATGAGAAAAGTCATGCGACACAAAGCGTTGACATGTGATCGAAAAATCCTACAAAGCGGTTCCATTTTTACAGGAAACGAGTTTTCTATGAAAACCCTGACTAGCCAGAACATATTAGAGTTTTCTCCAAGCTATATACTCTTAGATTGTAAAACCTTGGTTTTTATGATTGACTAACCGCGTCATAACCCACAGAATCGTCCCCAGACACAGAATACCAGATCAATGTTTATGACTCTCTTGGTCAATTTCCACTTCCCATACATAATATCTGAACCGTTTTGACCTCAAGTGGTTTCAGTTACCTTTCTATTTAAATGAAGTATCAAAATACGGTACTGTTTAATTCTGATTTTATTCATCCACGATTCAATGAATCTGAGCAACATCGTATGTCCTTTAAGTAATAATGAGTTCCTTGTGATGGTTAAAGATGAATTTTTCTACCCCGCCCCCCCCCCCCACTCATAGTATAATTACCAACCCTGATGGTCCCCTAAAAGCTTACCAGTCTCAATCTCAATAAGAATAAATCATACAACGATGAACTTTGTTGTCATCTGTAGCCCGTTTTCAGTAACTCCAAAATTCGATATTTTGGTAACACAGGTATTTTGAAGGTAGACGTCGCACTTCTCCAGCATATTTGTTTTTTGAAAATGATTAAACTTGCCCTTCAAGCAATATTTTGTCGAATCTATTAATCAATATCCCAAACCCACGAAATATATAATCAACACTTCACGTTTCGCTTAAGAAGGTGACCAATATGGTTTTTGCTCATCGATCGCATAGCGCGCCCGCTAATCGATAAAAGAAATGCTCACAAAATTTCAAAGCTCTGCCCTGTCATGTGTCAATGTAACCGTTTTTATCTCAAAACAAAACATTACCTCTGTTTTCCGCCATTAATCAACATTTTTTACAAAACCTAATTAAGTTAAACGTCTTGCGGTCTTTATGAAGTGCCCACACCTTTCGTTCACTCGTTGCCTTAAGGGGGATAAATATTACCCACGGATTGCTACAGGGGTCCCAACATGACATTGAGTCTGTCATCCATATGCGAGTTGTTCTAAGGGGTATCAGTTTTTGCTTCAAATAAGCATAGTTCTCTATTCACTCATTTTAAAAGATTTTGTCGAATCAGAAACGCAACTGTGTTCAATAAGTTTCTTTTAAGAGATTCTCCTTTATTGACCTTACTATTTAATTTTATATTTCAAAGACAAATTAATGTTTAGTATTATTTTGAACATTTGGAGAAGAGGGGAAAGTTCAAAAGTGCATGTCTGTCGATATTGCGATTTTTTGGTTATATTCCTTGGATGATAATTACCTCTGGTGCCCTTATTACATTTGGGGTTCCCTTATCTCTCGGGTACTTCTATTACGCTCTGTCAAAAACTATTATAGTAAGCATTTCTGAATACGTGAAATCAAAAAGAAAACCCGAAGAGTAAATCTTGTTTCTAATTTAGCGATTCAATATCCATAGAATCTACAGAGCCTACACAGTCAACATAAACCCTTTAGTTTATAGTTTCTCAACTTTATCTATCTACCTCCATCAAGTCACTTCAAATTTATTTTATAAGCTTTTCAGCATTATGAATAGATACATTTGTGTGTTGTCACCTATGACATTGTTGGGTACCATAAAATTACTTCATTTTGCTCTAATCATACTTCTAAAAGGGTGCATTTAAATCAATAGTGACTAAAAATTTGCCAATTCCTGTGTTGATACCTCAATGGTTTCGGTCTAAGATAGTCGTCCATGACTGCATTCGAAGATCTCTCCTATTACAGTTCTCTCTCAACAAACGAACAATGTGTATTATGACCACAACTGACACAGACAATAAAAGAATGCCAGGGATCCAACCATTCTGGTCGATAAAAATACCGGGTTTTACGGCCAATAACGGCATTTTTTTGAAATCCATTTTTGAACACAAAAAAGAACTGTATCGGCCAATATGAATACGTTTAATTTTCAGCATGCATGTACAACGTGAAAAATACTTATCATTACCTGGTTTTTCATCGAAACAAGCGGGCTGGGGCGATGAATAATACGAAATGTAACAAGGAATTTAAAAGAAAATCAAAAGAAGCAACAAAAATCCGATAAGTTAATAGATGCAGTTTTATATTCAGATTGGGATAACTTTAGCCTCTAGGAATGTTTTGTTCGTTAAGGCATATATTCGAAAAAAATGGTAACTATTTTTAACGTTGTACATGCATGCTGAACATTAAACTTTTTATTTTGGTCGATACAGTTCTTTGTTATGTCCAATTATTTATTTGAATAAAAATGACGCTATTGGTTGCAGAAACCGATAGAAAAAACTGAGTTTCTGCCCAAATTCGAGATCATTTGAAACGCCCCAATGAACAAATTTAATGTTCAGCATGCATGTAAAACTTAGAAAATAGTTATCATTACCTGGTTATTCATAGAAAGAACCGGGTTGTATCGATGAACAGTGGGAGATGCTACAAGGAATTTAACAGAAAATCAAAAGAAGTAATAGAAAACAGTTAAATTGATAGATGTAGTTCTATTTTCAGATAGCAATAACTAGTCTTTAGGAATGTCCTGTTCGTTAAGGCATATATTCGAAAAAATAGTAACTATTTTTCACGTTGTACATGCATGCTGAGCATTAAAAATTTTCATTTTGGTCGATACAGTTCTTTTTTATATTCAAAAATTGATTTCAGTAAAAATGCCGTTATTGGCCGAAAAACTCGGTAGGCTGGAGAGTAGATTGTAGATTTATGGCATCCTGAACTTTCGATTTGGACAGTAATTTGGTGGAGAGTGATGTGCTAAATTTCATAAATCTCAATCTTTTAGATATTTAAGATAACGAGTCGGGCATATATTCGTTTATTTCACGAGTAATAGCGGTAACCAACGACCACGTTTTCAAATCGCCATGTCAAAAAAGCGAAAATATTTTTGAGCAGATTCTGATAAATTTGGATATCGATTTACGGATGCTCATATGCTGTTGTTTGGTGAATGCATTCCAAAAACAGTGGTGAAAACTCTATTTTGAC
Organism: Thelohanellus kitauei; assembly: GCA_000827895.1. Taxonomy (NCBI): domain Eukaryota; kingdom Metazoa; phylum Cnidaria; class Myxozoa; order Bivalvulida; family Myxobolidae; genus Thelohanellus; species Thelohanellus kitauei. Next base: position 120,373 of record JWZT01002014.1, read on the forward strand.
CAGATGAAAATTTGCTACCATTTATACAAGGTCTTATGATCGAATGATGAGCACACTGGAACCCCTTGCCGAAATATGTTTTCTAGTTTTAGCTTTGTTCATCATAACAGTTTATACGTCTATCACCTTTTGTCTTATCACCTCAGATCTCGTGTTCTGAATTTCGGACAGGGTCTTGAGACGATACCCTATCATATTCATTTATCATCCACCACAAATCGATCTCACCTGTGTAGAGAAATTGTTGTTGTCATTCAAATATCTTCTACAAAACGACATTTTTTGGGGCATGAACTGGCACCCAAGAATTAATCGTTACAATATTTTCATCTAACGTATTTCAGGTCCGCGTACGAGGCTAGTATCATAATCGTTGGGATTCTGGATGGTTCACATTGCTATTAATATTTTTATCACTGATGGAATACTCTCAAAACAAGGTAAAACAGTTTATTGATGAGTTAGAGTTTTCTCTGGCTAAGTGAATGAACGCTTTACTGGCTATTTTTACAGAAAACGTATACACCATTGTCCATTTTTTAAATATACTAATTTTTTTAAAATAGGTTGTTAAAAATATGCTTGGATTAAATTTTAATTCGGTATTCAGGTAGCAAGCGCCCCTTCTAACACACACGCGCGAAAAATAATGGAATATTATGAATATATGGATCACCTGGTGGATAATTTCGAACCGAAACTCACATGCATTGATCTTAATGACTTATTGAATTAATTTAAGGTAACATTTCTTAAAAAATTCTCAATTCGTTGTGGTCTAAGAGCATTTTATAGAAATTCATGTCATAAGCCATTAATTTTTCGCGCATGTGTGTTAGGGTGGATGGCTTGCTATCTGAATACCTTTAATTCCATTGGGGATTTCAACAGCACTTTCCAGATTTTGGTAAAAGTAAAGCAAGTCGGAATCGTTCATCTTCGGAAAAAAATGGCGAATTCAAAAAAATAAAGTAGTCATAACTACAAATTTATTTGGTAAGACAGCTTTATTTCTTGAAAATTTTTGTCAAAAACGTTATGTTTGAATTTTTCCGAAAAAGATGCTCACTTAGCTTGGACAATCGTTTTTCGGTGTTTTTGGTAGTGGATAAGAATCTTTTTTAGCCCATCGCCAAAAGTGTTCGATATTTTGTGTTTGAATAAATCGATCATGACGATCTACAAAATTCTGGAAATGATTGACCGTCAACTGAATGTATTCATATTCACTCAATTCATTGTATGCCTTCCAGCTGTCGGAAATTATAATCGATCCCCTCGCAATACGTTCTGTAATGATTGGGACAAAGGTTTCTTTGTTTCGATTGGGGAAGACCGTTAAGAACGACCTTGAATAGTCATGTCGTTCAACACCTCCGAAGAAACGCCCACTTCCCAAGATCCTGCCTCAATGGTATTTTCTTTTGTAAAATAATGAATCGTCTGTCTCAACCTCTAATCCTGGTCCAGGAAAACTTCTCTATTGTCCTTCAGGCAATCAGTGAATACTTACCTGCCGTTAAAACAGCTATTACCGAATGAAATAAAAATAATCAATGACAGTAGGCCTCGAAAGTTGTTTCTCTAATAACTAATTCTATTGAAAAATCGTAGGCACAACAATAAAGCGTGCATAAATTATCTGAAAAAGAAAGTCTATTTTTTACAAACCAGGTGTTTCTGCACGGGTTAACTTTCTCTCGACACGCGAGACAAAAGATAATAAATCATAACCATTAATAATTAATACTAGTCTTAGATGTAGGTGTAGCATATATACATCGTAGATTATCGGTAGATAGTTAGTCTAATCCCATTACATTTGGTGTCAGCAGTGGGATGGTGAAACAATTTAACGAGGAAGAAGATATCAGCAAGCAAATCGACGATTGGGAGCTGAAAGCCATTTCAAAATCTTGGACACAGGAGCAATTATTCGCCAACCTTCTCCTGGCCTGTCCAGATGATCTAAGGGCTCTAATCAGATCCAAGCGTTCCCGGGACACGGATAAAATGATTTTAGAGGCAAAGACTCTCATCATAAATCATTTCGAGGGTCTAAAACCTTGCGAGACCATTTTCCAAGAATTCTTGGAAACCAGGCGGGATCAAGGCGAGAAAATGATTAAATTCGTTTCAAGGTGCCACGGGTTGCTTAGAAGAGCTAAAGGAAATTCCTATGACGGTGACCTGGATTTCATGATTGCCGATAAAATTATCAATTCGGTGCCTGATAATGTATCAGAAATATTAAACGCTTTCAAGAGCGAACCTATAAAATCATTCGCCCACCGAGCTCAGTCGATTGTCGATGGAATCAGGAACAAGGAAAAAATCTGCGCAACTCAGGTTGTTAAAGTATCAGAAGCTCAAGAAGAACCAGTCTTTGCATCTTTTCATCGTGACAACCTTGAGAAGCGTTTGCAAATGGTCGAGAGGTCACTTCAAAAACTTAGTTTTTCCACTAGAGCACCACCTCGCTATACTAAAAAGGTCAGCTGCGAAAAATGCGGTTCCTTCAATCATTCATCAGTCGAATGTTTGGGAAATGCATTCTGCAGTTTATGTCGTCAGAAGGGACAT
>JWZT01002018.1:5224-24570 GCA_000827895.1 Thelohanellus kitauei
AGAAAAATATCTTAAAGATAATTTTTTAACCATACTGCATTTTTTAATTTTCATTAGTGCCACTGCGAATGATAAATCGTTAATATACATATATTAATATTATTAGACATACAGCCAAATTACATTTCAAAGAATATCGTAATAATATCCTCAAATTATTGTTCATTCATGAATAAATTGGCAAATAATAAATAATTTATACATCAAAAATAAATCAGTTATTTGTAAATGCCATTATTTTTAAGATTAATATAACAATAGAGAAATGTAATAAAAAAATGAATCATTAACAATTTAATATATGCCTATGCCGATTTATCATTATTAACTAAAATATATGTATTGTTTGACAAAATTGTGAATGGACGTAACCTTGCTTGTTGATTGTTTTAATAAAATACTGTTAGTAATCAAAGATTAAGGATATTAGTTATTACGGATAAAAAACTATGTTGTCATGGGATATGTAAATTTTTCAATTATTTGCATGTTTTTTCATATAAATTAATTAATGCCGGATATTATATCGTACCTTGATTAACATATGTTTATGATATAATATTAAAAGAAAACTTATAGCTGTGACAAATTGATTTGATAAATGATCGTAATATAATTATTGAATATATGTAATGCATTGAGTATATTCACGAAATGGATCACTCATTCCAATGGAGGTATTTGTAATTTGTCGGATAATAATATATGTTGTCATCATAATTTTATCATTAATCGTTGAACCGAATAAAATAAACATTAGATACTCTATGGGATATGGAAAAAGGAATATATTATACCTTTATTGTTAACGATTTCATATTAGACATTGTAAATTTATGAATTATTATAAATAATATATATATTAAAAATATTAATAGCTTTGTTAATCAAATATAAACACAAATTCATGTTTTAAAATCGACCAGCAAATCCATCGAATTCGATATATTTTAAAAATCAACGAATAAATCATATTTTTAAATGATATATTTTTTAATGATAAGTCATTAATTTATAAAATTTGGAATTAAAATTTAGCATTGGAATCAAAATAACAAAACATACAAGATTAAAATTATGCCAAATATATCAACTGTGGTATCGAATTTTACGAAAAATCGCCCATTAATAATAAGTGAATATTATAACAGATTTCAATTATAAAATTATCAATTATGTATCAATAAGTCTTAACTGTGGATAGTTTTAATTAGACAAATACATTTATCAATAAGTCTATACATAACAACAATAGAATTCAATCAAAATATTTGATAATAGTTTTATTTCTGTGAGAATATTAAAAATACAAGACTAAAAATTAGATTTCAAAACTAACTAAATCATTTTGGACTCGAAAGCACAAGTAACTTATTTTCATATCTAATGTATATCATAGAGTAAATTTTCCAGGCATGTAGGCAACTTAATAGCACTTTTACTCGTGAGACATTCTACTACATTTATTGTTTATAACAAAATGGATTGCAGGCATCATCATATTAAGTTGCATGAAAAATTTAGAAATTATTGTAGATGTATCGAAATATAACGTTTAGATAATTTAATAAATATTGGTATTCTGTATTTTTTTATGAAATTATCTTGGATGCTAATATGATTAATCGAAAGGAGCTTTTTAATGACCATGACGAATCAACACGCAATCGACATTTGTTATATTAATCTAAATTTAATGTTCCAGAATAAAAAAAATATTTAATAACTAAAGTAAACTTTATGTGCAAGTTTGAAATTATAAAAAAATGATTTTGATCTATTTTTGGTGAAATCGTTCAATAGTAATTATATACGACATGAATTCTATTTTAGAAAATAAAAGTTTTCAATGTCCAATGATTATTAATGTATGGCAATAAAATTATGATCTATACATTAGAAACTTATTTAATCATACCAATTCTCATATACATATGAAAAATTTATAAAAAAAGTGGAAAGAGTCCACTTGACGTAACTTTTGTACGCGTGCGCAAAATCTGCGGCATGATAATGGATTTTGAACAATTTTCTCAAATCGCTTCTGATCCACTATCCGCAATTGGTTTTCTTCGGTCACTATGGGATTTTGCAGAAGAAAAGTTCTGCGAAGGATGTTCCTCAAAAATGGCACAACACCAAAGACCAGATATCTTCGACAAGGTATGTATTTTTAGGTTGCTAAATAAAATTCCAATAATTTTTAGATTACTTTCGTCTGTATCACATGTCATGGCAAAAAATCCATAAGATCTGATAACATATTTGATTGAATATTAGGCACAATTTTAGAGGATTCTAAACTTCCACTCACCAGGTTTTTATGGGTGGTTCGTATGTGGGCATACCATCAAATCGGTATAGGGCCGTTTCTGTCACTTTCGAAAACGACATCGGCAAAAAAAACCAAGTTTTTAAGAGAGGTATAGTCGTAATATATATTAGATTTGTTCGTGGAAACTTTCCACTCAAAATTTAATTTTGGGTGGTCCAGGGCATATTGTACAGATCGATGAATCTGTAATTTCTCGTGCGATGCACAACAGAGGTAGGTTTTTAACTGAAATATTTAGGCCACGATTTACTCAGACCTCAGCGTTGGGTGCTTGGAATGTACGACGCTGCATCTAAAGTAATTTTGGAGCCTGAAACTTAGATTGGCATCATAGTCTGCATTCCAAATCGCAAGGCAGCCACACTTACAGAAATAATTATGAGGTAATGTAAATAATTAACTGTTTTAGGCATGTTTCGCCAGGATCCACAATCCATACTGATGGTTTCGCCTCCTACAAAGGTTAGCCTTTCATATTGATTTAGGTTTAGCAACATTACCCGTAGTCCCGCCGTATATACATCGGACAGTGAACCACACTTTATTTTTTAGAGTATGGATTCTATATTAAAATAGGATCCAATAACTGGGGCCCATACAAATAATGTAGAGGCATACTGGGCCTCAGTTAAAAAATCATTTAAAAGAGGAGGGCAGACTAGTANTTCTATGCGAAACTCTAGAATATGTATAGTACATATGAAAAATTAAAAAATACGTTATCATCCTCGTTATTACAAATGATAAATGTAAATTTTTAATTAAGCGCACCCTTTGTGTATGTTTCGTATTAAAATGTTTTCAAAACGTTTTTCAGTGTTTTCTTAACAAATATTCTTCATATAAAGATCAAGATAATTTAAATAAATTAGAACTGATATTACTTTTGATCATGTTCATTCTTTTATTAGTTTCACGGATTTTAAATATTTATTCGGATTATCAGGCATTTATGATCTATTTACAATCAAGATGTGTATAATTTTGTAGGTGATCCGAAAATTTATATTGTTAGAGACGATTGCATCATCATATCAAATGTTGCGAAAACCTTCAAAGTTGTTGTATATATTATATTTCGTAAATATCATCAATTTTGAATTAATTTGTTAAGAATCATTCAAAGATTTTGTATTTGTGATTTTTTTTAAATTATAAAGCATATATCATTTTACTCATGTGCTACATTATTTATTTATATGATAATAATGTGGGAACAGGCTAAATCATTATTTACATAGATCATAAATTATCTAGAATTAGACACTTTTATTACAAACGTATACATAGATGATAGACAACAATTATTCACTTTACTAGATAAAGATACATAAATAGGCATTTAATGTTCTGAGAACGCAGATATTAGTAAATGATTTTCAATAATATGCAACATAAATAATAACACAAAATAGAAATATCAACTGAAATTGCTTATATTTCGTATAAAAAAATGATTTTTGGTCATATTCTAAGAAAAAATTACCCTATTATATAAAGATATAAAATCAAGCCAAAAAGATATTTATAAAAATCTTCTAGTATATTTTATGCATGAAAGAAATATATGGATGAATCTACAAAATAAAATTTTGTTTTATTCACCTAAATGGATGAATGCATAAATATAATTTGATGTTACTTAACATCAACAATATGTAATTTATTAAATTTATTAATAATTTAATATCTATATGAATAAATATTAAAAAATTGCTTATATCTATTTATCAATTTATGATGTAAAAGAAAGGATATATGAGCAAATACATATCCTTATAAAATCAACCAATCATTATTAAATTAATTCTAATGCACTTTCTATCATTCACCATCGTTTATTTACAATATCATGAGATATTAATATTGTAATTAGCTGCAAAAAAAAGTACAAAATGAGACCTTATCAAGATTATAATTTTAATAAATTAGATTATTCGAATATTTATTATATGAACATTTTTGATGGTGTACAATAATATGTATATGGAAAATAGAAAAATTTATTCAGAAAAATTACAAGATATAGTTTTTCATACATTTAAATGATAAAATGGCAAATAAATTAATTTTTGAAAAAAAATAAGAGAAAACAGACATGGATATTTTGTACATAATTTTGGTATTGTTGAATTGGCCATAGCATCTTAAATATTTACATATAAAATAACAAGCATAAATATTAGGAAATAAATTTGTCACACTGAAATTATTTTGATAAAAAATTAAAATGTCATTCTGCAACATTTTATAACTTATTGTGATCTTATTTTATGTATTTTTACATAAAAAAAGTCTTTTAATTTATAATCTTAGTGACCATCGATTCAATCTAAAAAATCAAGCCCCTAAGGTCGTTAGAAAATTTTAATCATTTCATTTCATTTAGAATCAACCTGACTTTGGAATTTCACATTTGTAAAAGTTAAAAAAAATTACTTACATCATACAGTCTTTATAATATAAATTTTTCACCATAATAAAAGTTCTGTGCTCAAAAATTTAACCTGATATTTTCAAAATTAATCATCAATGATAGAGATTTAAATATTCAGCGAGTAACAGATATATTTATAGAGAATCTTAATATTTCCTTTTTTAAACATAAATGATCGAATAAATGATGCTCTAAAATGATTACGTAAAACCTAACCGATAATTAGGACAATACTACCTGATTAATATTATCGATGAATTAATAAAAAAATATAAAAATCTGTAATTATTACTCATGTTCAAATAGATTATTGTCGTTTTTGTTTTATTATTAGGATATAAGATATGCGGTAAAATGCCGATATTTAGCATAGAGTAGATAGATTTTCACTATTTATATCTGCCGATTATTGATTTGTACTTAAAACAAAATCATTACACTATTTAATATTTACAAAATCTAATATAAAGATTCATGATTATAAATGTTAACATTCAGTGTTGATCACGCATTACAGAATATACACAACTATAAATGATGCGAGATTCAGGTTTTAATCATATTACATGGAGAATGATAAGGTCCTATTCTAAATATAATTTATTAATACATCATTTATTCAAAGTTATTCAGAAATAATACTAAAAACAGTCAAAATTAATTTATAAATCTCAATGTTAGAAATAATACATAGAGCCTAATAATTATTTGATTAAATACAATCACAAATTCGATACAAACATTAGTTTCACAAAGTAATTCGTTTTTTTTTTAGTTGAAATTCATAATGCAAAATACTGAAAAATATCGTTGCGATGATGCATTTAGATCGTGCTATCCTCTATATAATATGTCATATAACTTAATTCAATAAATTTTCCTCTATTAAAATATTTTATCATTTAAATTAGATATCAATTTGAGAAGACTTGGTAAAGATTAATCATATAGATTTGATGTAACTATAATTTTATTAGAAGCATATTATTTTAAGAATATTAATGACTAAATATCATTAAATGAATTGTATCTCTTATTATTATGATTAACATTGTTGATACAGTATGAATATCACATCCAAAGTAATAATAAATTATACAATAAATTCAATTTAATTATGAAAATGTAACGAATGTAACCGCAGCTGAGAACATTTATAATTGTGTTTAATAGAAGTTTAATTTTAAGATATATGGCGCGATTTGACATTATCATAAATATTACAATGAGTTACATAAAAATAAAATATTTGAGTTTTACATTTAAACCCAGTTTTTATTCAAGCATGCTCTTCAATTTCAGTTGTTGACAGTTTCACCCAATTTAATTTTAAAATCAAATATTTTTAAATTAACATATGACCATATACGAATGATTAAAATAATTTTTGTAAATTTTTATCTTATACCTATATAGTGATTAGCGATATTGTTAGAATGAATATTGTTATGTACTCAAATATGCACAAAGGAGAATTTATTAGTATATCACGACCTCATCTTGAGTTGTGATCATTTGTTTTAACCTCCTTATTACATATATTCATCAGTATACATTTTGTTCAATACCATGTTAGATATGTGATACCATCTATGGTGATGATTTTACTTGATCGGGTTTTTCGAATCTTCTTTTGAGTAATATTACACGTACATATTGATACGCCACCCAAACATATTGATGAAAATTCCCAAAAAAAAAAGATTTGCATTTTTGTTACAAAATGTATCGTGAATATTTTTCAATGCTCATTTAGTATGCTATTTTCTTAGAATTGTCGATAATGATGACACAGACAAAACTCTGTTGTATATAAGGATATCGCCTTTTTTTGATTATATGACGAAAATAATATAACAAAATATTAACTTTTTATGATATAAAATCACCAGACAAAAAAAATCTTTGGTTTTGAATATGTATTTGGTAAGAAACCTAACTACATGCAAGGATACATTGGTAAATACTCGAACAAGCTCGAACATTTGAGTTATCGATAAATTTTCTAGAGCACATTATTAGATAAACAGTCAATGGTTAGCTATAAATAAATATTCAAATGTAAAATCTTTTGAAAATATATTCAAAATTTTTTAGAGAATATCCCAGATATTTTTCCATTTTCATATAGCGAATAAAGCTAACTTTCATATAAAAATCATAAGATAGTTTCTAAACTTCAATATTAATATGAAGTGTTTAAACGTTTCATGTGAAGAGATGATCTAATGTTTATATGGATGTAGGTAACATATTTCATAGAATGGCATATTTCTAAACACACAGGCATTTAATTATATAAGTATATATGGTTTAATATTCTCAAATATAGAGAAATGTATGTAAAATATATTCCAAAGAAATAATACTTGGGCCCCTGTAATTTTTGGTAAATCATATGAAAATATATAATATTTTTATGTTGTTGAAATATATAGTATTTTAGGAATTCAAATCGAGATATCGTATCTGGCATTAAATTGTAGCATTGCAATAAACGATAATTTTATAGAATATCTCTTTTTTGAAAAATAATCTTGTTGGTTGTTATATGCTTCAGTAGACGAGATGATTACTTATCTAATATTAAATTATATTACCTGAAATTTTAACTGTCGGCCTATTCAATTATATCGCTTAAATACATTTTCAAACAATAGCTTTCTGAAATTAATTCCAAAGATTCAGGGGTCATGAAATTTATTGTGAAATGTCTGTTATTTACAATACATGTCGTTATATATATTTCAATTATTCATTCAAATATGATTCATCAATTTTTGTTTATATCGCATTGAGCACTCTTACACTTTTGTTTCGTCTAAAAACACCTTTTTACACCTAAAAAACGGAAACAGCTTATAATTCATTTCCTTAGATTTTTACAGTGCCTTGCAATTGATTTTGTTGGCAGGCTCCGACCTTGCAATAAAATTCGTTGTCCTTGTGATTGATTTCTTCGACTAGGGGCGGCCTTGCAAATGATGTCGAATTTTTTTTATAAACACCGTTTTTTTCCAGAGTGTTCGGCGACTGATGACTACCAATAGCGACAGTTTAATTGAAAAATATGTTTGAACATAAAAAATAACTGCCTCGACCTAAATGAAAAAAATTAATGTTCAACATTCATGTAAAACGTAAATAACAATTAACATTACCTGGTTTTTCATCAAAAGAAACGAGCTGTATCGATGAATAGTGAGAAATGTAACAAGTAATCTAACAAAAAATGAAAAGATGTAACAAACAACAGTTAAATTAAGCGATGTAGTTTTATTTTCAAATAGGCATAGCCTTAGTCACTATGAATGTCTTGTTCTTAAGACATATATTCGAAAAAAGTGTACGTATTTTTCATGTTGTACGTGGATGCTGAACATTACACTTTTTTATTTTTGTCAATTGAGTTCTTTTTTATGTTCAAAAAGTTATTTCAATAAAAATGCTGCAATTAGTGTCACTACCTGATTCGAAAAAACTGAGTTTCTGCACATATTCGTGATTATTTTCAAAGCCGCCATTCGTCGAAGAAATCAATTGCTCGGCAGTGCAATACAGATGCGACATCCATATTTCAAATATAAAACATTTTATTGATGAAACATCACATCACAGTATATTGTATTTAAAATTACTTCATTTACGATCGTTTTTTAAATTCATCATAAATATATGATAAATAGTTATTATTTTAAACAACCAATATTTTGGATCTTTTTTTACATTTAAGAAGTTGAGAGTTTAAAGAAAGCATTTATATAGATCTTTTAATTATACCGACCAGTTTTTTTCGGTAAATAATTATTGTGTCTATTATTGTTATAATATTATCAACTATTTTATTGTTAAACCTACTGTCATATAAAACGAATATAAACAAAGGGCGGAGTTAAATTTATTAAATCCAGCAATCGATGATAATGAATCTACTTAGAGATTCCAAAACATCTCATAAACCTTAATCATCTGAAAGCCACCATTCAAGTGAAAAGAATCATCTTTAAATTTATATATTTCAAACAAAGAATTTTAAAATTTATTTATTTGATTTGATGGGTAATCAAACATATTACAACTATATTGAACGTCATACGTATATCTAAATAGTAGCTTTTTTTCATAATAACATATACACTGTTATGTGTCTATTGAAACTTTTTATAAATAACTGAATAGATTGTTATATGTATCATGTATATCGTTATAGTTTTAATTTATTGATTTTAGATTATGGTCATGATATTCACTGAACCAAATGTAACGGCCCATTTTCCGCTATAAAGAGTGGATTGAACTTTTGATATAGATTGATGGAAATGCTATACAATTGAAGAATATGCAGAATCAATATATGAATGCTATAGATATAGAATAAATAATATGTTATTTTCGAGTAGCAAATATCTCAGAAAATAAAAGTATTTTACGGCCGACTTTAATCTTCAGGTCTAAATGTCTATGCTATACGTAAAAAAGTAGTACAATACATAATTTTAGATCAAAGTGGCTATTTTAAAATCAGAGCAGATATTTTGAACTAATATATAATTAAATATTTGTATATAAATTTTAACATAGTCAAGTATATGCATGATACCTTCATTGATCCTTGATGTATTCTGATATGCATGAATTGGTAAAATAGTCAAAATAAATTTGAGGATATTTACAATATTATACATTTAAACGAAAAGCGTGATACTGCTGTTTTACTATAGTAAACCTAATAACTCGAAGGTCAATAAAAACAAAAGTTATAAATAGTTTCTGTCTTAAATAAATCTTGCAATCTACCTATTACGCATGATGATCAACAAAATAATCCTTTTAATCAACATAATATGCTCTGTAATGATCTTAATGAGTATTCCAATCACAGTAATAATCATTGCAGTCAACATAATAATCGTTGCAAATAACATAATAGACTTTGCATGCAACTTAATAATCATTGCAGTTAACTTAGATATCTTTGAAATAAACTTAATAATAGCTGCATTCAACTTAAAAATCAATACAATCACCTTAATAATCATTGCATTCAACTTAAAAAGCGTTGTAATCAACTTAATAGTCTTTGAAATCACCTTAATATTCATTGCAATCAACTTAATAGTCTTTGCAGGCAGCTTAATAATCGATGCAATCAATTAAGTATTTGCAATCACCTTAATAATCATTGCAATCAACTTAATAGTCGTTGTATTCACCTTAATAGACTTTGCAGGCAACTTAATCATCATTGGAGTCAACCTAATAATCATTGCATTCAGCCTAATAATCGTTGTAATCAACTTAATAATCATTGCAGTCAACTTGATAATCTTTGTTCTCAACTTAATAGTCTTTGTAAAATACTTAGCTGACTTTGCTGTCAACTTAATAATGAGTGCATGATTTATATCCTTTGAAATCACCTTAATAAAACTGACCGTCCACGAAAAAAATTTCTTTTCCTATCATTCTTTAAAAAATTTTTCAATCAACATTGGGTGTTTATCGTATATTTAAACAATTATTCAATGAACATTTAATCTAAAACCAAAAAAATTAATTAATTGCCGCATACCTCAAATTGTTTTTAAAACGAATGGCCACAAAAAATTAGTAAAAAATACAGGGGTTGAAAACAAGACGAGTCTTAAATTTTTGACATTAATCCAACGTCATAAGAGACAGTGTTCTTGACGACAGAATATCGAAAGCAGTATAGAAATTAGTAAGTTTGTTTAATTTTATTGAATACATTTTGATTGCTAGGTACCAGCCATAATTATACAGTATTATTAAAAAAATCTATAAAAACTCCATATTTTTCGATGAGTACATAAAATAATGTAATGTCAAAAATTTATATGCAATTAAATTTATTAATTTTTTATGCATTATTTAATTTTTTAAAACCTTTATCCATCTCTTCACATCAATGCCAATAATTTTCCGCATTGACAACAAAATCTTATTTTTTTTGGTGCCAATGTGTGTCTTGAGAAAATATAAATGAGCCGAAAATTCAGAATATATATATAATTAAAGATTTATTATCCAGTTCATGTATGAAATATTTTAATTAGGTGCCACATATATTTAGTTGATATAAATCCACATGTATTTGTGATCAACATGTTTGTTGAAGAATTCCAGCACTCATAGAACATACTTTTTGTGCATCAAAATTGATCTGAAGGTTTTATTAACAAGATACTTAATATCTTTGTTGCATGATCTACGTAACTGATAGTTAAATAGGTTAAGACATTAAAGCATTTAGTGAAGATGGTTTTCCGAATGAGCTCGTCAATTCTATTCGTAATCAAGATAGTCAGATCTTTACTCCATTCATAACTATAAATAAGTATGATTGAATTTACTAATTTGTTTTGTTAAAGATTTTGCCTTGCTCCAAAATAATGGTTCCATGGTTGTTCAAGTCTTGTCGTTCTATCGCATAACTCTAAATGGATCTCAAGTCCTGTCCTGACGTTTCCATCCGACAAAGATGTTTCAATTTACCTGACTGAGTTGTTCCAGAAATGATTATGCCAATCAATTTTTTCTCATTTTCTGCATGGTCACTCTCTATAAATAACTGTCAAACTGTTGCTGAGGATGCTCAGACCTGAGTAATATCTTGTTGAGTCTTCTGAAAGAGATTGTTTATATGTAGAGACGTCAAGTGTAGATATGTTGACTTTCCCCTAAAAAACCCTGACTGTCTCTTCGATTTTGACCGTATTTCGCAAAAAGGTTATCTTATCCACATGCTAGATAGGACTTATTCAAATTCAAACTATATCTTCGCCTAACATAAAATCTTTTTTTTTTATGACAATATTACAGCTAAACCGCTGTCTGGGCAGGAATATCTCACGATAAATAGGGGAACTATGTTAAAAGCTCAGAAGCTTTAAAACCGATTAGAGACATAGATGTATGAACTGAAACTTGGGAAACAAACCATGTCATTTATGCCACGTATCGCTGTTCATAGAAATGCAGCAATAATTCTAATAACCACACTTTCAAAACTACTAGAGCTATATGTCAGCGAATTGGCGATCTCAAACGGCAAGTTTTCTTAGACTTTCGAGTTAGACAGGCTCTCAAAATCAAGAATTAGGAGTCAAACTCTCGAGAGAGAAAAGAATCGCCAGAGAAAAAAACAAATAAAATGTAACATTTCACCGGAATATCAAGATTATCAAGAGAAAGATATTCTTAACGATGGTTCGGATGGTCAAACGCGAGATTTTGAAGCAGAGTTCGCAGCAGTTATGCCCATGAGTGATCTGAGTTGGCCGTCATTTCCTAGAAAACCACACTATTGTCACCATATAGTGATAACCCTTCCTGAAGTGAGCCCATCTACGAGTACAATTCCCTAATCATTGGAGACGATGATATGTTAAATTTTATATCGGGTCAATTTGAATTGTCATATCCTTACAATGAGGGCATCGTGTTTGTCTTTTTCAAGAAATCCCTGGCTATAAGATCAGAAATTTTCAACCTGGGATTCGAATGAAAATTTGGGGAGGGGGTCTAGATCGGCAAAGAATTCTTAAAATGTGACGTAAATTTTTATTAATGTGTAAAATTGATCATTCAACTGATTATATATGCTGGTTTTAAGAATAGTTATTCTTTAAATTCATTTGAGATATAGATATCGTATTGAACTAAATCATTTTTTTCAAACATTTAAAATGTTTAAGCAATAATATATTGAATGATTGATACTACATCCTATTAAACGGGTTGTTGATACGATAGTTTATGACAATATAGGATCTCAAACACAACAGGTATTAGTACATAGAAATGAATATCAATTATAAATATTGTGAAGAAACGAAGTTATAATGAAGAATATTTACGTCTCGCATTCACTTCAGAAGTTAAATAAAAAAATTGAAAAACCTGATGAATTATTTGTCGAAATGTTCTATCGAATGAATCTATGGAGCCGATCAAACTTCAAAGAGATTTTGACATACATCGGAACTTTTGGAACAAGACATAAACTCTTTTAGATAGAAAGCTAATGGTGTCTGGAAAATCGAGCTTTTGGTTTGGGGCAATTTAAAAAATCAAAACATAGCTGCTGTTGTTGCATCTTATTTGGGGCTGATAAGAATCGCCAGAGCTATGAAACTTGACGCAATAGATGATGAGTTACTTTTGCAAACCGTCAAACATATTGTCCGAGTCATGATGGGAGAGGAATATGTAAATTAATTAAAAGGCATTTACATATCCATAAACACAGTACACAGGAGAATAGCTGAAATATTTTGCAGATCTTCTCGATCAAATGATTCAAGAAATGAACACCTCAACACTTCCAGTTCTGAGCATTCAGCTAAATGAATCCACAGACGTTGCAACTGGCTCACAATTATAGGTTTATGATAGGTATATACATGACAGTGTGTTAAAGATGAGTATATCTTCTGTAAACGTCTTTGAACAACTACTACATCATATGTTATATGAAAAAGTTTCTTCATTCTAGAAATCAATAAAATCTCATGGAAAAATATTTGTGGTTTGTGCACAGATTGCGCTGTAAATATGCTATGGTATCGTCTGGATTTCAATGTATGTTAAAGAATGAATCGATGAAAACCATTTTATATCACAGTATGATTCATCGACAAATTTTAGCAACAAAAACACTCCGACAGGAACGACAAAACGTAATTAGATCTATGATTAATTTTGATAAATCAAATTCTTTGCAAAATCAACTGTTAGTAAAATTGGAAATGTATCCAACAATGTTCTGTTTTTTCACCAGTAGTTAGATTTTTATGAAGAGGAAAAGATTTAACATGTTTTTGATTTTTGTGAAGAACTAAAACTATTTTTTTCATGTAGAAAGACGACAGTTAGGATCGCTTCATAGTTAATAAGGTGGTGTACAGAAAATAGCTTGTCTGGTTATGTTTGCCACATTAAATGACTTGTATTTATCACTATAAGGATATGTTTCAACACATCTCGACTATTCATTGACGATTAAATACTAGAAAATTAAACTTCAAATTTGAAAAATAAAATTAAGATGTTTTCAACCTTACATGCATTCTATGTGAAAAATGAAGTTAAACCTGATCAAAGAAACAAAATCGTAATTATGCTGGAAGAACATTTTCACTGGCATGATGACTAACTATCATTATTTTTTTCAAAATCAAACTAATCCCATTTTATGAACGAGTAAGATGTCAATTTACAGTCATTGTTGACAATGTTTCCGAGACATCATACGAAGAGTTTATTGAACTCATTAAAAGAGATGTTGCCAAAATCGATTTCTCCGCAATTTCAATTTCACAATTCTGGATAGAGTGTATTAAGTCTTATTCAGTTATAACTGAGATGTTTTCAAAGCTTCTATCATTTCAACCCACATATCTTTGCAAAACGAGTTTTTACCACTTTTGTTTATCAATCTAAATATAGTATTAGACTTGACGTATAAGATGAGGGGCGTTGTGATATTGCCCAAACAATCCCAAGAAATCCAGATCTTGTATAACAACAACAAGATCAATCTTCGCTGTGAATTTGACTTGTTAGAACATATTGTAAAAACAAAATTCTAATAATGTGTTTTTAAATTGTTGTTAAGGATTTTAAATTGTGCATAAATATATAGCATGAATATTGTGATTAGTGCACATTTAAAATTAAATAATGAAATTGATATATATATATTGAACTTTATTTTTTTTTAATTATAAGCAGAAATATTTTTTTCCAAAAATATTTGAATTTTGTTTCGGTATTAAACATAAAATAATGTTATGTTCGGTTTCAGAAATCTAAAATTTTATCGTGTGTATCAGTAATATATACTATGATTACGATTGTAATTTTAAAACTTAGAGTTAATTATGGCTGTAATAAAAATTTGGTACATGGGTGGTCGCAGCGCTTTGGAAAAGCGATTAGAGGGAATAAAGGGGTCGCATCCCATAAAAGGATGAGAACCGCTGTTACAATGGGTTATTTTAATACCTACTCACAATAACAACCTGTGGTTGATAGTTTCGGCGATATATTGCGGATCGACTGGCAACGTTGCTAAACCTAATTTACCAAAAATGGATAACCTCTGAACCAGACAAACTCATCTTTGAGATATATAAAAGCAGCCAAAATATGTGTTAAATAATTAATATGATACGTATATCTAATTATTAATTACGTGAGAGGGGTTGCCTCGTGATTATGAACTCAGATTACCATACCAATCTAAGTGGGATCTACAACATAACTTTCGACGTAACATCATATATGGCAAGGACTAAACTTTCAGGTCGGAGTACATCATAGCTATAACAGTCTATTTATGTTCACTCTTCCTTTTTGCATCTCTCCCATAATGACTGACATCAATTTGACTTACTATATCTGTGCCACGCCACGTTAGGTTTAATGTTGAAAGCTTTATCCAACAAATCTAATAATTATCTTTGAATCTAACCGTTCAAAAATATTCCATTAGCTTTGCGCATGTATTGATTGATATCGACAAACTTGAGGTAATTCTGCTTCTATTATATGACCACATTGTAAAGACACAGTGAAATTTTAAGAATGGAATTTTTGAGTTCACTTAGAATTTTCCTCAAATTAGTCATTCATGTTTACAGATCTAATAGATTTTCTTAAAATGCATATGATGAACACAAGATCTATTTAAATATTAACATAATTTCTTACCTTACGCCAAAATCCTACCTTATCACAAACATCATTTCTGATGTACAACTTTTTTGCCTGAATATTGTTAGCTGAACATCTATTCGGGCATAATTCTATCATTCCGTAGAAGTTCAATCATATTTATGGAGACTGAAGTAATTGAAAGATTCTTTAAAATACACAACAAGGCGCAGATGTGGCCCATGCGTATAAAAGTTTCGTCAAATATACTCAACATGATGTTGAATATAGTCTAACAGTAAGAATCATTCTTCAATTTATCATTTACGGATTCCATTAATTTACTACATGAATGTTTGAATGAAATTATCGGAAAGTATGACTTTTTGAACGGGAAAATGTGTAATATGAATATTTTAATCAGAAACATTACGTGTGGTTCATATATATGCGAGGAAAATGTGATCTAAAATTAAAATAATCAAAAAGATAGTACATGCAATCATGTAAATCCGTGTTTGGTTCCCGTAGGTAAAACGTCATTCGTTTGTCAATTTTTATTATATCCAATTTAAATAGTGTATATATGTATTTGTATGAGATACTCATGCATGATAAATATTTACTCATCAACCCAAACAATACTGTGCGAAACCAAAAAATTCTAAAGATTATTGAGAACGAAAAAGGGTACTTTGAAATTTGAACTTTTGAGTATCAAAAACTAATTTTTCGAGATTAAAACGGATATAAACAATCAAAACTAAATACAAATGATTAATTCTTTACTTTTTTATGTTTGAATATTAGAAGGTTGTAATTTTTCGTATTGAAAAATTCAAGGAACAATTTTAGAATTTTATATATATTTTAGACAATTATATACTTGTTAGATAAGTTTTTATATTTCGAAAATTCTATTATTTGTACAGCAATATATTTTATACATTTTGATTTAATTCAAGTGCCATATTCAAATATATTGTCAAAAGATTTTGATGATTATAATGAAAAAATTTTCAAGATCATTTTTTGGGTGTATTTATATCATTTTTAAATAGATTTTATTTTGACAATTTGTAATTACATAAACATCTTAAATTAATATGTAATATGCTTATATGAATTGTTGTTTGAACATGCAGTGCCAGATAAGATTTTTATTAATTTTTTTTTTACTTTTAATTTATGCATGAGTCGGCGAATAAACATGAATTTAACAAAAATATCATAGATATTATTATTTTTTGGATTTGAGTTGTCTAGAATCTGTAAAATAAACTGTAAATTTTTTCGCGATATTTTTTAATATATTAGGGAAATACAGTTGTTCAATATGTATCTTTCGTGTAAATAAAAAAGATATCACCCATATTTTGCAAAAGGTGTAACGAATTATTGTTTATATAATAGATCGTCATAAATGTTTTTCATTTCTACGTAGAAGATAATCTCGTGTTATACACATTTTTTCATTCAGAATGGCCTAATATTGCATTCCGACTAGCCGATTTTCGCGCACGACACGAAATTTTTACTGCAACATGCCAATTTTCATCCAGAAAGTCGATGGTTTCATTAAAAAAGGCGATTTTTTTCAAAATAAAATTAATTGAAAATTAATTAAAATGTTACCATTTGTAATGCTTTTGGCGAAAAAACGCATTGATTAGCGAATCCAACCCTGGAAGTCGCTCCGTGAGATATAAATGAATGTTTCTGAAGTTATGGCCATAACACTGTTCCCATCGTAAAATTGCCATTCTGGATTTGATGCTCTTCCATTTCGAAAAGAAGCGTCCACTCAGATTTCACTGAGCGACTTATAGATTGGGATTTGCGAATTAATGCGTTTTGCGCTAAAACCATTGCAACGGGAACATTTCAATTAATTTTATTTAAAAAAAAATCGGCTTTTGTAGTGAAATCCTCGATTTTTCTGGATGAAAAATGCTATTGTGCAGTAAATATTTCGAGCGTGCGCGATAATCAGCCATTCGGAAAGCAATATTAGGCTATTCCGAATGAAACATTTCGTGTCATGCGTGAAAATCTGCCATTCTCAATGCAATAATTTTCCATTCAGAATGAAAAATGGTGTATGAATGAATTAAACAATCATGCTGGATTATGGGTCCTATTTCATTGATTAAGTAAGGCCTTATTTCTCCTAATAAAGAAAATTTTACCTCTAATTACAAATTAACTAAATTAGATGGTTGGATTAGATAATTCTATGTTATAAACGATTCATATTCCCATCAAATTGGAATATTTTATGTAGAATAATATAATATCATAATAGATAAATATAATTCGATTGAACATGCAATCAAGAAAATACAGTAGAATAATAATAAAATACGTATACCGTATTTTTAGGTGTAAAGCGCAACCCATAATATAAGTCGCACGACTAAATTTTCAAAATATTGTATTACGTACATAAACAAGCTCCATCAATGTATAAGATTCAGAGTTCTTATATTTTGAATAAACCTAAGGATTATTGCCCAAAATGCAGATAAATAGTAAAAATTCAAATATTAAACGACTGTTGTATAAGACGCATATTTCGAATCTTGTGGAAAAATTTCTCAAGTTATACACCTGATAGTATGTTAATTATTTAGATTAACTGAAGATCATAAATATATATAAACTCTTGGATTATTACTTAGTCTTTTTATAGATTCAAATATCCTTTACGAAGATTAATTTATTACTGAATATAAACTTGTTATCAGATAAAATTTGGTGTTTGATTTGGTTACGACAGCAATTCTAAAAATAGAGGTGGAAATTAGATTATACATACCAAGCATAATATCAGGGAAAATACTAATTTTTGCTGGATCATACATGTACGACGTCTAATATAATAATTTGAGTCTGTCGAAGGTTTAGTATTATTTTTCTTCATTTGTCTCCTGAAGTAATATTTGGTAGAAACTGTATGATTTGGAAATAAATAATAAAAATTTGGTATAATTATTTATTTTAAACTACTAAGAAGTTTTAACAAATTAGGTGTCTGCGCTGAATAACTGCGCGAATTCAGGATCCGATTTTTTAAATGTAGATTTCAAAGCTATGTGACATAATTGAAAAGATTGCAGTTTCGAATAAGTAAAGGGTGATCTTTTTCATGTTGGCATTATTCTATTTAAATATTTACGAAATGAAATGTTTCAAAATAATGGTGACGTATCATATGGCATCAAAAGACAACGATAAACTACTTTAAATCTTGAATCAAACTAGAATACCACATCTCAAAATATCGTGAATAAAACAAAATATATAGGCGATAATTTATGCTCAGGTTCATCTCAATATTTACGCCTAGAATTACGAGACACTGATAGTTATATGTGATGAAGTTACACAGATAAATCTATGAATCGAAGATAATAATAAATACATTTTTAACAATTATATTAATGCTGTTGTCAAAGTAACGTATGTCTATCAAATCGAAAGATCTTTGTATGAAAAAACCAAACCTTAACTCTAATAGAACTTACAATATGGATAGACAGCTGTAGATAACGATTGTAATTTGGTATATTTCATACCATTGATAAGGTTTTTTACTGATTCTCACATTCATATTCATTCGAATTGTTAGCGGAGTAAAGTTTATGTATAAAATTTTTGAATTTTCAAAATCTACTTACGCGCCATTATAATATTATCGCCAAGATATCTATAGATATTCTCGGTATGATATTTCCTAAAATTATATATGCTTCGATTCAGATATTGAGTATTCAGCTAAAGCAGTTATCAGAGAATGCAAACGATTTACAAATTACTGCTTTTGCACAGAGAGTTAAAGGGTATTTGAGAGATATATATAGTTTCAATTTTAACTATTCAGTAACCTCCTAA
>JWZT01002018.1:40512-70588 GCA_000827895.1 Thelohanellus kitauei
TATTTCCAACATTTACGAATTTCGATTTATTATCTGCCAAAAAACAATACATCGACAAAAGAAAGTTATTTTCGATTCCACTGTGGTGGGCACCGTGGTATCACTTTCTAAGTATGATTCATTAAATTCAGTGGAAACCAGCATTATTAATAAGCTTGGA
The DNA here is from genome assembly GCA_000827895.1 of Thelohanellus kitauei. Lineage (NCBI taxonomy): Eukaryota > Metazoa > Cnidaria > Myxozoa > Bivalvulida > Myxobolidae > Thelohanellus > Thelohanellus kitauei. The sequence continues at coordinate 40,673 of JWZT01002018.1, forward strand.
TCATGAAACATAAACCCAATAACTTAACAAGATATTCTTGCTAGCCCTTTATTAAATGTTTCACAAATTAGTTTACATATTTTACGTTTCGCGGCGAAAAGTAAAAATAGCTTCTAATAATTACTTTTTGTTAAATTTGAATTGAATGCCATAAAAATTTACATAGTATATATTTTCATACTTTTATTGATAGATTCGTAATTCTTACTTTTACATAAATGAAATTATATTTGAAATGTCTTTTCTGAACTCGAACACAACGCAATTATCACCTAAATTTTGATTTTTTTGATAATGAATTCGGGATGATATCTCATTTAAATTATCAGAAATTGACAATTTGCTGTACAAATGTTCACACGGATTACATAATGTGTAAATATGTTTGTCAAGGGGGGATGTATGTATCTGCATACTGATGTCCCTATCTATTAGACACCGATAATTTTCGGTCATCATGACCTTATGTCCAATCAAGATAATTTATTTATCAACCCTAATTACTATTACAAATTCATATAATTGTATGTAATTGAGGTGGGATTAAAAATCAATTATCGTTTAGGGATGAAGCACACAATCAATTATAAATCAATATGATTTGTGACTTTTTTACAAAAAGGTTTTTGATCAAGTATTTCGAGCTGTTAAGCACATCACAAAGTATTACTAATCTCAGTGTAAATACTATGAAATCCTGATTTGTTGATTGAAATATATTTCAGTTTTGTGTGATGAAATATCTAAAAGAATCAATAATTTACGACATTTAGATATTACACAAAAAACACAATACTAAATTTTTTGAATATAACCTTAGATCATAAAAAAATAAAAATTTTATTACTAAATACTTGGTTAATTAATTCTTAAAAATATCTTGAATTAAGAAAGTGACAGATGATTGAATAAATATGAGTCCAGCGATTCTCATATGTTATAAAAATTAAACTTATTCTCAAAAATATATAAATGATACGCTTAGGATGACGTGTTTAACGGTTTTGAAACCTAAATAATTTGTTTAAAACTTTAGTCAGGTTGATTAATACATGGATATGGGTCAAGTTCGGTTAATATATTATTACAACTAAGCATTACATCATATATTCATCCATGATTCTTATCGTTGAAATCACAACGCAAAATATATTTGTTTGAAAAATCGTCTAAATCTAGAAATGTTTACATTCAGGCTAAATCACGAACTTAGTGTGGTAAAGAAACTTTTTATAGGGATCGTTGTTCAGATCAGAATTTCACCATATGTTTGAAATTAACAATATAAGGCTGTTTTGTTTTTTTGTTGATTCGCACCCGGCCAACGTATTATAATCAAATATGTTTACGATTAAAATTGAATCTGCCGGCTGTTTGTAGAGTTTTTACATCAACTATATAAACCAGTAAAAACATTATACAAGATTTCCCAAATTAAAAATTTCTAGCATTTGCGATACTTTAAACCTCTTTGAATAAACTTTCATTGTTTAGTTCTTTTCAAATATTCTGAAATACATACATTTTTTTGAAGACCCATAAATGAAATTCATTCGTATCAAATGATATATTTTAACTTGATCCAATTCACATATAGGAAATAAGTAACACAAAACCACGTGATTGGTGGGGGTGTTAACATGACTCATTAAACAAATTCAACATTCACCAAACGTCACAGAAGCAATTAGTTTTTATATATAGATCAAAAATGTGAAGTGTTGAAGAAACCATAGAGCTGTTTTTGTGTTTGTAAAAGGCTAGCCGATCGCTGAGAGTCAGATATAGGTAATGAGAGTGGTTTAAAATGTGAAAAAATGAGGCAAATCCTTCAAAGAGAATATCAAATCACATCTGATATAAATTAATTGACATGTGGTTTTCATCAACTATTACTTTTGATTGTACAACGAATCATCTATTACTCAGGAATCCGCAATCATATTTGGTGTTAATCATGAATTCTGTCAAGAGTTATGCTCTTCAGCTGGCCTTGTGAAACAAGCAATTATTTGAAAATGACTAAAGAAAGGACTATTATCCTTCTCCATCACGAAATTTCTATTTTTGGACATGGTTAAAAGAATTCTTGTAAGAATTATTAAATTGGTTGAAGAATGTTAAATTGATTGCCACGATGGTTTAGCTGATTAAAATATTTCTTATATTATTTGCATCGATTATCAAGTTGGATGGAATGATGGTAAAATGAATTGCAATATTTTATTGAGATTGATTCAATAATTTGTTGACCTGATTTGATTTACGATTAAATTGGTTGCAAAGATTATTAAGTAGATTGCAATGTTTATTAAATTGATTGTGAAATTAATTAAGCTGATTACAAACGTAATTAAACAGATATAAAACCCATTATAAAATTCGGCATATCTCGGGAGAAATCGTCGATATTTTGAAATGTACGGGTCCAATTTTACACTGTAGATCACAAATATTTATTAAATATTTAGTTAAGATTTACAGTTACCAGAAAAATATTTTTCTTAAATATCCATGGATTTTGTTTGAACGAGGATGCGCATTGGCTCACCAAATGTCGAATCAATTTTAACAAAATCAATTATTTACTGAGAATATGAATCAAAGTCCTCTTGACACCAATGCTCATAATATAATCAAAAGAACTAATCAATTATTCAAAAGTACATTTAATTATGAGACGAAAATTTAGTGTAAATAAAATGATAAATACCTCTAAGCAAATGCAATCTGAGCACATTGGAAATAGTGCTACGTATACGGCGATCATCAGAAACATCCTAAACACATACAAATAGTTGGACATGATGTTCACCGACTCTAAACGAAAAAAATTACTCCATGGGTAAACATCTAATAATATGTTATTAAATTCAATCCTGCTTATCAGAATGACGTCATGGCTGTGTTTACTCAAAGATTAAATATATATCACATTCATCATTTAGAGAGTAAAGACACTAAAATGATTATTGGCTTTCGAATCTGTATATTGATATTATTGATGCCTCGGGATATAGATTCATTCATATATTAGGATCAATCATATATGCGGAATATTGATGCACGAGATTGCTCAATAAAATATTTTATGACGTGTCAAGAATAAACAAATGCCTCCCCATGAATACACAATAGACACATAACGAATCATTAATTATTGATAAAAGAACGAATCGTTTTTAGCATTTGAAAGAATATCATTGTTCATGGATTTATCTCAAACTATATACCTGAAATTAACGTCCCTGAGTATATATTAAGGTGGGTTATGACAAACATTTAAAATCTAATACACAAAATTTTCTAGTTTAATCGTATATATACTCGTGTATGAACGCTTGAATATCCCTGACAAATAAAAGTTAATTTTTAGTGTTAAGAGCAGGATACTAGCAAAATTATATTTTAGGGTGTTGAATAAACAAATTATGTGATGTTTTTAATGGATATCTTCGTAATGTTATGTCATTAAATTTTAATATCGAACAATGGCTTTTGTATCATTAAGAATAAGAAGAAGATTTCGAAAAAAATTCCGTATATAAAGTAACAATATAGTCATTTAATTGACCATTAAATCAATGCATAAAAGATATCATCGAGTTTAATTATATACATTTATACATGGATTATAACAAAGTACATGCATAATACATGATTAAAACGCCTCTATGTGATGCAGATCAGGTTTGTCATATTATTTATTTAGCTAAAAAATTCAGATGTTGTTGATACAGTATATTTTTGACATTGCTCTGCTTTCATTAGTAACCTCTAATTGGATTTAATTAATGGCATTATGTAAGTAGTTAGACAATCAAGGCGCATGCGATCGAAAATTCTAATATTACCACCTATTTATTCTTAAATCATTTCAGCATGAACTATACTCATCGCAATCGTAAAAACACGCAATCTAATTCACAGCCAGGTTATCATTGACATAAGTATGTTGAAATCGTCCTTAGTTAACAATTGGTAGCAAAAAATTCTCTTTAGGCAATATTAAGTCAAAAAATATCCCATACATCTAGGAATTCGTCGTTTTATTATTCACACAATATGCGGTAATCATAGCGAAAACTTACGAAAAGCAACGAATAATGAAATCAACGAAACAAGAATGGGAACTAAAAGTTGATGATTATAGATATCGTTTTACTGATTAAAAATATATTGGCTGCCAATCAGTACAATGAAGCTATAAAATCTTTTTTTTTCAATTTTAATACCATTTACAGTTAATCACAGTGAAAAGCACCTTACCGGAGTGTGTTGACACACAGTTAAATATACAAACGACATGTATACCAAACCGAAATATCATGTGCAGTTAACTGGATTGTGTTTTAACAGCACGGCTATTATCCTGATTCGACTATACTCTATTTCATGAACAAAGCCATCCGTTGTGCGTATCTAAAACCACGATTTTAAGTGCATGTCGACCTCTTTTCGTTCGTTTTTATGTGGCTTTATTAAATGTCTGAGGTTTTTCAAAAAAAAATCTACTGAATAAAGAAGACAAATTTTCAGCTATTATTTAATTTACAGTCAACGGTTGTTAAGTGAATAGACTCTTTACTAGATATAAACATACACTTAACATGAGTTAACCTTACAGAAAATAAAAAATATTTTTATAATACTTGTTAGAAAAATACTCGGGTTTCTCAGGTTCATTGAAGACATTACTGTTTCGATGTTTTGCTTGATGTCACTTCTAATTGTTGGTTGCAATGATTTGCAATCACGGATATGTCCTTTTTAAATTTTGTTTGCTTTCGATTGAATAAATCTGTTGATAATAATGCCTAAAATACTATTTAATGACAATCGGATTAAAGAGAATGTTGAAACTTCCTTCTTTTACGTATTTGACAAAAAGAGAATATTTTATAGAATGAATTCCCTTGTATTATTTGAGGTTATAATACATTGATAAAGGAATATTCATAAACATATTAATATGAAACTGACGATATTTCTTCTCTATTTTGTGTTTGCGGCGATTATTGTTACTCCCTTTCCGAGGTCACCTTTCCTATACCGCCTTCAAGAATAAAGCTGTAACAATTTTTTTCAACGCATGTAAGATTTTGTGTTAAAATAATGTTCTGATTATAAAATATTTCACTTCCAGATACAACTTAGCGTGTAAAAATCATACCTCGATAGTTTCTAGTTGAGCTCAAGGCTTTTTGTTTGGCCTGAAAAACGTACCTAATATTCAGGTCTTCTAAATATGACATATTTTGAGTTGACAGGGAGAGGATGTTTTGAAATTAAATGGTGATTCTTATTTAATGGCAAATTATTTGATTAGGCTTTGTGATTGGGCTATCTATATGTACGAATATATCTTATCGCTTTAACTTGAAATTTTTTTTTATGCTTGGGCTCATCCTCATAATTTATGTCAACACATTCCTATCTTTCTAAAAGAATCGATAATTTTTTCTTCGCTGCGGTTATTTAGGTGAAATATTTCCGACTGCTTCAATAACATAACACTGAATATCTGTTCAATCTGGCAAATCATATTTTATTGAATATATTGTGTTATTGTTTTATGCAAACACCTTTTTATACATTTGATTTTCTTAAACTTGTTTCTATAAAATAAATTAGAAATCTTACTGAAGCGATCAATTCTTGATATATGTTGTAATTGAGAACAATTCAAATGATTAAAACTTCGAATTAATGAACAATATCAAGTAATTCCGATAAATTCATTAAATGTATAGTTAACTTTTTTAGCCACTAATCTGAAAGAGATTTAGCTGTTTCTTAGTGATTCGGTTTGCATCCGGTATTTTTTTTTGAGTAACCAGAAAAGCAGGTAGTTTTTAATAAAAATATACGTATTTTCATGTTTCAAATTGATATGCACTAATGATTGACTGAATGACCAGCGATATATTTTTGGACATTCTATTTTCAACTTTTCAATAAAATAAAGATACATGTTATGGAAAAGGGTGACATCACAGATTATAAAATTGCTCTTAATAATGCCAAATATTTGTGATCAGTTATCTCATACGAATAATTTCAAATATCTATAATGATTACACCTGATGGATTCGAAAATCAGCTCACATTTTTTTTCCGACGCATTCAATGAGAACATTTTTTGTTATAAATTAAAACTTTTAAAACGTATCGCTATTTTCTGAATTAATTTTATTTAACCAAATATCGCCCCTGTGCTTCATATTATTGCTGAATCTCTCAGGAAATGATTTATCTTGGAAAAATATTACGTGGTTAGATCATTTCATAAACGAATTTAGATCAAGTTCTGTGTGATTTTCTTGATTCTATTTGCCAAACATAAAATTATTTTCCATTTTTGATGTGTCTTTAATACATAAAAAGTAATTTGACGTTTTATCAACTATAATTCCCAACAATTACATCGGAAGTACATTACGATTTGGTAATTTTTGAAATTTTTTCAACAGTTCTAAAAACGAAAAAAAAATGATTCAATTTAAATTAAATTCAAGTATATTTTAAGATATTTCAAGTTTTTGCGATCTGAGCTAAATATAGAAGCCCATCTACACTATATTATTTAAAAATCATTTAAATAGTATTTTGCTATCAATAAATATATTAAGTTATCTATATTAAAACTTGACTCAAACTATTGTAGTTTTTTATATTATATTAATCAATGATATTGCTTAGTATTCTCCACGCGCATGTCAGTAATGAGGAAAATTGATTTAGCTGATCTACAACTGAATAAGCGATATGTCTGATAAATATTTCATCATTTAAAAAATATACCAATGTAAATCACCTTTCGAGTACGATTGTCGAGTATTACCAACATATTTATTACCTAGCTCTATATCGTCATAGCGTATATATATATGATCAATGAATAATTTTAATTTGAGACATACTAACATAAATTTTATTTTTTGTTTTTGGAAAATATCTCTACTGGGGCAAAATAAGCTATAATATATTTAGAAATAAAAATGAAGTAATATTTCTTATGTATATTATCAAAGTTGTGAATAACTAAATCTATATTATTTTTCATTGAACAGTTAAAATTGAGAGATAATTTGATTTGTGAGATGTATGTTTATAAAGTGTTGTAATCAGTGTCGAATGTTTGAAGTTTAAGATACTTTGATTCAATTACTGATCATTATTCATCCTCTAAGTTTAATTAAGGTTTATATCGCATAAAAATGTTTAAAGGATTATGCGATCGCTATCTAAATGCTTCTAAATCTTTTGATAGACGCATTATTTTGATATTAAAAATTACATATACAATATGCAACATATAATTTGAAATTTTTCATTTATAAAGTAAAGTTACGTATTTATCATATATGGTTTTTAGATACACTGAATAATCCATGCAACTAACCTGCTAAACCTGGCAATCAAATTTGTAAACATCGTAATTCAACTTACATCATTTGATGTCCAAAAAACCCTTAGGAATTATGAAATGCAAATTATCGCCTATGATCTACTAGGAGAAGAATAAGAAATTCACGAAAAGACGTGTTCGTGTTCGAATATATGAAAAATTAGTCTATGAGTGTACCACCAATATTTTTAGTATATTTTTGGAAAAGAGATGTACTGGTACTTAACGGATATTTCTGGAAAACAATTTTTGATTGAAAGTGTTTTTCTTTCAAAACATCAAAAATCAAATTTATGTGTAAAAAAAGAGCACATATTCATATTTTTACGCACATACTCCATCAAACTTACCAAATTGAATTTCTCTTAACTAAATGGAAAAAAATATTTAATGGATCCATCTCAGTGTTTGATATTTGTAGGTTATTTGAAGTACTGACATGCCAACCAACAAGAATTTCCCTAAGAATTTGTGATGGATAGGTAATAGAATCTACTTAATTTGTATCAAGAGCTCTACGAATTACCGTTATCAAAATATTGGGAACATAATTTTATTTATGTTTTGAATTAAATTCGATGTCGGAAAAGTGTATTCTCGCCAATTTATTGTTCTCTCAGTAGATCATGGGCGAAAATACTAATTTAATAATGTCTTCTTGCAAATTCTGGGAGTCCAAATGATGTAAATTCATAATATGGATATGAATTAGTTTTATATAATGGTAAAATCGATCAAAATATTTACATCTTTATTTAGAATAATATATTGAAAATACGAGTAACTATTATTTTACATATGATTTGAGAAATGGGATGGGTCAAGTTCGACGGTGTAAATTTTTTTTTATTCATATATTGGATGAAATATCATGTCAGTATAAATGTTAATTATTCATGATTAGTCTCTACGAATTTAGTGTTAAAGATAAAGAAAAAACTAGTTAAAACGAATAAGAACTAACTAAAAAAGGTGTAATTATTGAAAGTTAAAATTTCGTCAAATTAACCTTATAATTGATATCATCAAAAATGGATTTCATCTCATAAATTAAAATGAACCATCTCAGAAGTATGCAAAAAGTAGAGACATCTGTTAAATTTGTTTCGTCAGAGTTATTCTCGTTACTTGGAACATGGCATTGATTTTCTTGGCTGTCTAGAATGATCATCTAGCATTTTTAAATAATTTTCGGTAGTAATATTGTCTAAAATATGCTCTCGTTAAATGAAATGACAATCTTTTTCATTACTTGACAGGTAAAGATATTTTCGTCGTTTTCTGTAATTTTATGCTTGCTTTTTGAAAATTCTGAAAGAAATTATCACAATTTTGAACAAAAAAAATTCTTGATAAAATCTGATTTTAAGATTGAAAAATGTTTTAGCTGAAGATATTCATACATAAATAATTTCTGTTCCAGTTTGAGCTTGTTAATATACACTTCATCACTCAGAGTTAATATTAACAAATGTATAAATACTTAAATATTTCTTTTGCGAGTTCAAAGATTCGATTCGTTGTTATTCAGGACGTCTAAAAGACGAAAAATACAGATAGTACAACTAGAATGTAGTTCTAGTAATTATAATATTTTACTGTATGATTGATGTGAAGCTAACTTCGTTATAAATCGCCAAAAGATAACATTTTCATGGATACAAATTTTTTATCCTGTGTAAAGAGACTCCGTATAATATTGGGAGATATGAAATTGTTTACTGATAGAAGATAGTGAATGTGCTTAGAATGAATTAATTTTATCAATGAAGAATGCAAATCTGCTAAAAAATTGCGTAGCCACTTATGAGCGCTGTGATCGATTAAATGAAAAAGAGATGAATGGTATATATATGATATAGATCTTGAGTTTTTTATTTATTGCAAATATTAGCTGGATCAAATTCTCCAAAAACATTTCTAAATTATCGTGAAAGATCGTTAGAAAGCAGACCTGTGAATACTATTAAATGATCCATGGAATAGATATGAACTTTAATTCTTGGATCCCTTTATAATCACATACAATTTTCTGAGAGAGATATATATATATATATAATATGAACATTGAATCGTGGATCATATGAATATCAATGTTAAATCTCGAAACCGTGACACTATACAATAGGGCTACATTGATCTGGATTTTATTTTAAAAAATCCGAACGATAAATCATTTTGAAGACAAATATTAACATATTTGAGCAATCTGATCTCATTTAACAGTATTCAGCCATAATATCATTGATTTGTCTGATAGATTGTCATAATTTAGAAATTTGATATATTGACTCAGAATACTGGAAATATTGTCCAATATTCTCGAAAGTTTCAGATTAAATAGAGCGCACAGAAACGAAAACGTTTACATTAATGTATCATTGTGTTTCTTTAAAAAAAAGACGTTATTTGTTTCATATTTTACACTAATACTAATTGACTCAACAAGTTCACCAAGCTTCAAGTATGTGCATGCGCGGGGACTTTTTAATAATTCTATAAAAACATCAATTAATGATTGCGCTATATTATGTTGATACATATTTACATTACTTAAGGAGAAAAAATATATATCGAAAAAATAGACTTTTCTCGTGATACTGATGAACCTCATTTCATAAATCAGATAAAGATTCGAATGCTTAAAAGAGAGCATTTGCGAAATGTTGAAGAAATAAGATCTTAATTTTCCGATTATATCGGTTAGAAAATCGTTCAATCATACATCTTACAGCTTTCATAATTGTGGGTAAATTATGGATAAGATTGGTGAAGTTATTCGTTAATCGATAACTAATTGTAAAATTCAAAATTATATGTTAAAATATCTACATTTATATTATATATCATGGTATATAGTCTATGAAAAGATGTATTAAAATTACAGATTTTAACTATAGATAACTGTAATTTATGTACAGCCGAATTCGTTATTAATATCTTAAATAATGATTTTTGTTGCTTTATGAACATTAATCTGTAATTTGTCAAGCGATATAGTTTTCTATTTTTGCTGGATAAAGTTTTAACTTTTATTATAACAAAGTAATATCTGAAATTGGTTGTTATTAATTCTAATTGTTACAATGTTATCATATACTCAATTTAGAATATTTATAACAAAAAAATGGAGGTATCGAACGTTATCAACTGAAAAGATTGATAGATGTGTGAATGAAATGTCATTTCAATTGATAAAATAGTTAGTTAAAATGAGAATAAATATCTAGCATTTTTAATAACTTATAAGTAGGTCATCTGTCGAATCCCTTAACATTGCTCGAATACGTTAGAGGGACTTTTATACTCTTCTTTAAAAACCTTAATTAGGGCACAAAACAATTGAATTGACAAAAACAGAAATATTTTGTCAAATCTACTCTATACTTATCAGAAGAGGTTCGAAGTTAGAGATTATATTAAATGCTTATTAAAACTAAAATTCTGTATTGCAATAAAAAAATGGAAAAATTAGCTTAGATTATATACAATATCGTTGTCTTATATTACATGGAAATGCGAATTAAATTAAGGATAAAAAACTAGTCACGTCTTTAATCAAATATCACTGCTTTAAGTCTACAATTAAAAATTAACAATGAATATAAATATAAACAACACTAATCAAGACATGGAGAAAGCACATGAATAATTTTGATGCATATATATCTTATGGTCGAACAATTTAATCATGATTAATGCATGTATATATTTTTTGAGCCATGGAAATTTTATTAATATTATGTTATTAATCGAAGCAGGATGGATTATCAAAGGCTGTTTATTTCAAGTGAGTTGTGCAAGTCGTTTTATTGCACTCGATTAATATGTCATCAGAGTTTGCGCCATATACAAAGAAATAGAAATTTTAACGCCAATGTTGAATCAAATGTTTATGGGTAGAAAATATATTGATGCTGTTAAAATATCGTTAATGATTGAACAATGTAATTTGATAAATATATGTTGCGACCTATGCAAGCATGAATGTTTGATCAAATGCTTTAATTTTTTCGCTATCGCAATAAGTCACAAGGGTTTCAAGTCAACTAGAGACTAAAAATCGTTTGCGGCGTATTGGGTTTAGGTATTTGATGACGCAAACGACTAAATCTTTCAACAGTTTCATTGTTTAATATAATTTCAGTAAAAATAACGGTATCTCTTCATACGTGGCGTTTTTTACGTTGCTGTTTAATTCGAAAGTGGTTTTTCATCAAACATTTAAGAATATTTTCATTATTGCTACAATTTTCTGCAAACAATCTATGCCGCGAATCAAAAATCTCTTATGATTAAAACACTCAATATTTTCAAACATGGTGATTCATGAATATTTAAAGTTTTTCATTGTTTAACATGCGCAAAGATTTATTCCGATAATGCATGGCTTTATCTATGTATAAGTTGAAATAAATTACAAGCTGTTATTAGCATATTCTAATACAAATAAATATTCGAATTTGATGGATAAATTAGCAACCTAATTTTCTGTACCTACTGAAGATCATTACTGTGCGAAAAATTTCTGATTAATGCTGAGTCGTTTTGAGCTTCAAGCATCCTTTCTTTAAACCATTTATCAATTGTAGCACATAAATGTTTTGTCAATTAACTTTTGATTGTTTTCAAAAAAAAAGGTTATCAATTAGAGATGAAATTACGAATGTCTTTGCCTCGCAGAATATCATCGGTAATATAAGTTTTTCCTGTTCATACTTGTACAAGGTAAGATTTAGCAGTTGTATTCTGTAGGATTTTTGATATTATTTTTCTAAATCTGTCGTGCGAATTAATATATCGAAGCCAACTCTATCATTATGACGTCGATAATTTTAATTTTTTCATAATAATCTATTTGTAACTATTTAAAATACTGATTTAATAAAGATTTGGGTTCAGTAAATTTAAGCGATTTCATTGTTAGATGTTTTGTGATATAGATCTCCAAGCTTTGTAACATACCTGTATCGGATGTCTGTTTCGAATTACTACAAGGCCGTCGGTCTAACATTTGCGTTGATGAGTTTATATTTACAAAATAAATTGGTTAAAAATCAGTGTAACATCACATGGATTCATTAGACAAAGATTCTAAAATTAAAATACAGAATTTACAGAAATTGAAACATTTAAAAGATGGTGAATTGAACAAAATATAGTTTTGATAATATGTGTTATTGTTTCACCTTTTATTGACATCATGAATGATAAAAAAACTAATTAGTTATTTGTGGCGAAGTTCAAAAGGTGAATCTATACATCTGAGCATACTGAAACATTTAAAATAATTATCAGAACGCTTTTGTCAAGAAAATATATTATTTTTTAGTTGAAAGCTATCTGATTAATTAAAGTAAAACTAGACTCGAATATCCTCTACAATATGAAAACACGAATCGCGAGAGCTGTGAAATATTTAACATAATTCAAGATTTGTACTTTTTCGGGCACTCCTAGATATTATTCGAGCTTTGAATGAATCAAAATTTATTGATAAATTGGAAAGAATTTTCAAAATACACTTATATTGTTTACAGGAGAACCACATAGATATTCTATATAAGATAATGTAGAAAATATAATCTTTTTTACTTACAAAATTAGGTTTTCAGTCCGATTAATTCGCATACGGTGCAAATGATTTCTCAAATATGGGTTTCCCTATCATATAAAGAGGGTATTATAGAGCTTTTGATTGTTTCATTTCACGCAATTCAGTAAGTATCCAATAGTGAAAAACGAAGTAAAGGATCATATTTGCTATTCAGAGTATATTTATCTTGTTCTTAAAGAGAGAATCTTACATTTACTGGGAATCTATGCAGCGCATAAATGAAATATATGATCAATACTTGTAAAAAACGACAGTCTATCTACATATTTGTTTGGCTTTTGACTTAAAAATTTGATTCTGAAAACAAATTTCCGCGCTCGATGGTGTGTATTATGAGATGATTAATAACACTAATAGAAATATTTTGTCATATAATAACGTTAGTTGAAGTACATATTTTTATTTCAATGAATTTAACACTTTCGTCGCAAGAAACGCGAGCTATCTTATTTTAGAACCGCAAAATGCCAAACTCTCAGATCTTTAATTAAAAAAACGATATTAACGAGGTGGCGTTTTAACATGTATAGGGTAAAAAAGCATATCTCGATTTAATTTAATTTAAGATTGAGATTTTACTTACTTAAAAAATATTTATCAATTAATATTCCAGTGAATCATACTCAGTGGATATTGAAACAAATTTATCGATAATACCCTTCTAAACTTTGCAAAACTACACAAAGAATAACATTCTAAATTAAAAATTTTCGATTTACCACACATTATGTTATTTCTTATAATTACATATGTATGTGGATAAACATGTATTTCGTGGATGCGTGAGTAAAGTAAAAAGTATCTATAATCACACTTTTAAGACAACATTTCAAAATAATTTTTGATTATTATGCCTATTTATTTTACAAGATTAATACTTGATAAATAGAGCGTTATTCATTGAAGATTTTACGATTGGTGCTTAAGTATTTTACAGAAAATACACTCATAACCATATTCAACATATTTGTTTCCAACCTTCAAAGTCTAATAGTAAGAAAGACGGCGATTAAAAACTTGCGCATTAACGCGTTGTGAGATTTTTAATTAAATGACATTTTGAAAATTTGAGCTGTATATCAAAAGGATTGAAAATTTCGCGACATTAATCTCTTATCACGCTGTGAAGCTATAGCATCAGTAACCATAATATCTAGAAACAAGAGTCGCATAAGTACACTGTCTGCAGTTGTCTATGATGCTCCTAAACGACCTATTTGTTTTTACGTTAATTGCTCTAGGACGTTATCAGCGCGTATTTAAGAATATTCAAATGATTCGATCCATACATAACTGCATTTTAAGATGTCGCTAGAACAAATATGCATATACACATCAAGTTAATCCGTCTTGATACAGTGCTATGTGATGTTACTCTGTGATAAAATATAACGTTCCTGTAATTAAATAACTACGACACGTAAATATCCGTGGTTAGATGAATATGATGATATAACGGTACCACGATATAAAACTTATAGAGACTGTTGCAATGCTCATGTTGAATTTTGGAATTCAAATAAACTTGTTCGAAGTCCCGCAATATATTGTTTTTCACTATACACCTTATCCACTGATCTTAGGTACGCTCCACATCATTACCAGTAGCATAAGTTGTTAAAATTTCGTATCAATATGAAATTTCAAGGAATATTTTATTTTGTAGAACATTGTAAATATATAAAGGCTCTTGATATTAATTCATATTATTAAAAAATCAAGAAAATCAGAATGAGCTTTTTTCTTTAAGATATCGTAAATCAGACAAATTTCATAAATTATTGGTATTATTATACGTTGTGAATTAATTTTAGTTGTCTTTTATTGATTCCTTGCCCTGTTTTTTACATCAAAATACCTTCTTTCAAAATATTTATTTAGACTTGACCTGAATTTCCATTCTTGAATGCAGGATATATAACTTACCGCAGTGTCAATACATCGATCTCTTCGTTCAGACAATGATTTTGTCGGGTTAGCGGGATCGACATTTTCTTGGCCATTTTCCATTGCAATTGCAATTTCATCCCAACAACAATTTTCGAGCGATTCATTGTGTTGGAAGTCCCAGAGATTAGCTGAACAAAATTTTTATATACATAAATGTTCAAACGCGCATTTAAAAATGTCTTGTTCCAAATGATATTTTGCTATTGGACGATAACTTCTGAGACCACTTTCAACATCTGTTTCATATGGTCTCAGAAAAATGTCCAGCATTGCTTCTTCATCCTAAAAATGAAAAAAACAATATTAGATGTTATTTTGAAAACATTTTTTAATCAAAGAATATTGATGGAATATTAACATTTAATAGGATGAAATGTAAACCATACTCTAAGACACTCATGACGTGAATTCTGTGCAAATATATCAATTTTCCTCTATTAAAAAATGATACTAAATGAACCCAAGAGCGGTTCTATTATCGATTACAAGAGGTTAAATCACGAAAATTAAATAATAATCAAATATTATACTCATGACTATTAGTTTATTTCATGATATCTAAATTTTCAAGAAAGTAACTCTCTCTGTCTGGATTCGGTTCCACATAGATTTAATTTATCGTTAGTGTATCCTAGTTGATACAAGATAGTGATTGGTATAAAATTCCTGAATAATTGCTTGAATCTAACCTCAATGATCATTAAAAAATATTCGCGAATTTTTATAAAATATACAAATAAAACATATTTTCTTAAACGACCATACGATAAATAGCCGCTATCCGAAATGCCGACTTATGAATTTTGAATTATTCTCGAATAGAAATTATATATCGGAAACCATTACATGTCTGCGATAATAGTATGTTGCAAAGAGGCCGTATAATGCAAATTTAATCGAATCAATGTCACGTTCGGGCTTCAAAATCAAATGTATTGATCAGTAATTTTTAATATATTCGCCAAGGTCGAGATTATATAAGCATTACTACTATTAAGATCATATCCCAAGTCAATCTTAGCATTTATTCATTGCAAGAAGAGACTCACATGGTTATTACATTTTTACATCATATGTAAATTTATCTATAACCATCAAAATATACGCATCTCTTAATCTCTTTCCCAGATTCTCCGATTTTCATTGACTATCGGTCACAAAAACCAATAATCGACAATAGAAAAGTATTTTTGATTCATTTCAGGCCGGCACCATGCTATCACTCTATAAGTATGATGCATTTAATTCAGTGCAAACCAGCATAAATCATATGCTTGTACCATGTTACAAAAACCGATAAATAAATACGATATTTTTTCCAGCTCTTTGTTTCATGTTTCGATAATTAGTTTACATATCTTATGTCACGTGGCGAAAAGTAAAATCACATTCGAATTATAAGTTTTTGTTGAAATTTGAATTGAATGGCATAAAAATTAATATAGTGTATATATTCGTAGTTTTATTAATATAATGATCATTCCTACTTTTATTTAAATGAAATTGAATTTTGTAATGTCTGTTCTATTATCGAACACAACGCGATCAATACTGGAAATTTGTTTTATTTTTGAAAATGAATTCAGGCTGATATCCCATTTAATTTTCAGAAATTGACAATTTGCTTTACAAATGCTCACATGGATTACATAATGCATAAATATTGTTTGTCAATGTTGGATGTCAGTATCCGCATACTGACGCCTCTATCGATAAAACAACAATATTTCTCGGTCAACAAGACCTGATGTTCAATTAAAATAATTTATTTATTTACTCTTGTTGCTAAAACAAATTAATATATTGTATTTGATTAAAGGGATGATTAACACTCAATAATCGTTCAGAGATGGAGAACTCAATCAATTGTAAATTAATATGAACTGTGACTTTGTTACAAAAAGGTTAATGTACAATTATTTTGAGCTGTTAGTACATCACGAAGTATTGCTAATCTCACCGTACATTCTATTAACCCTGATTTGGTGATGAAAAATTCTTTGAGTTTTGTGTAATCAAATATCTAACAGAATTAACAATTAAGGATATTTATATATTTCACAAAAAAACACATAACAATTTGTCAAATACTATCATAGAGCATAAAAAATCAAAGTTTGATCATGTGATACTTGCCGACAAATAAAATAAGTATCTTGAATTAAGAAAGTGACAAATGATTGCATAAATATGAGTCAATCACTTCTCATATATTATAAAAATTTAACTTATTATCAAAAATAGATAAATATTATGCTTATGATTACGTAGTTAACTGACTTCAAACATATATAATTGTTAACAACTTAAGTAAATTTGGATGAATCGCTAGACGTAGACGATGTTCTGATAACATATTGTTACAAAAAGGCATTACATCACATCAATCCATAATTCTAATCGTTCAAATCCAAACGAACAAATTAATTCGTTGCAAAATCTTCAAAATCACAAAACAATAGGATAAGGACTAAATCATGAACTGTGTTATAGTAAAATATTAATTGAGATCGTTATTCTAATCAGAATTTACCCAAATGTGGAAAATGATGAATTTAAGGCTGTTTGGTATATTGTTGATTCGCAATCTGCCAACGTATTGTAGTCGAATCAAATATGTTGACAATTAATAAATGGATATGCGGGCTGTTATAGGTTTTTAAGATCACCTAAATAATCCAGTAAAAAATATAATACAAATTAACGTAAATTAAATATTTCTTGCATGTGTGATTTTATAAACCTCTTTGAAAAACCCCTAATTTTTTAGTCAATTTTAAATATTCTATATTACAGTTTTGTTGAAAAGCAATAAATGAAATTCATTGCTTCCATAAGATATATCTTAACGTGATCCAATTCATATAAAGTCAATAAGTAACACAAAACAACGTGAGGTGGGAGTGTGTTGGGGGTTGTGTAAACATGACCAGTTCAAAAAAAAAGTATTATTCACTTAACGTCGCAAAAGCAAAAGTTTAGAAATTAAGACCAAAAATGGAAAATGTCCGTGAAATCGTAAGCTATTTTAGGTTTGTTAAGGGCTAGCTGATCTCAGAGTGTCAGATATAGGTTATAAGTATGGTGGGAAATGTATAAACATGAGGTAAATTTTTCAAAATAAAATGTAATCTAATATGTACTAAATAAGTTGACATATTGTATTCATTATCTATTACCTTACGATTTTACAATGATATCTATTTCTCTGGAATTCGCAATATTATTTGGTGTTTATTATAAATTCTTTCTAGAATTTTGCTCTACAGGTGGTCTTCAGAAACTGGAAATGATTTGAAAATGAAAAAATGAAGGATTGAAAATGACTAAATGAAGGATTAAACCGCTGATGCACGAAATTCCTGTTTTGGGGCATGTTATCATGAATTATCACAAGAATTATTAAATTAGTTACAAGGATGTTAAATCGATTGCAGCGATTGTTTAGTTGATTAAAATAATAATAAAATTGTTTGAAACGATTGTCAAGTTGGTTAGAATGATTGTTAAGGGATCCGACAGGTTTTTATTCAAATTTGTCGCATGATTTGTTAAGTTGATTTCATTTACTATTAAATTGGTTGCAAAGAGTATTGTGTTGATAGCAATATTTATTAAATTGATGATAGATATTTTTTAGTTGATTACAATGGCAATTAAATCATCCAAAAACCCGATAATTATTTCGTCTTACCTCGCTAGAAGTATTTAACCATTCGAAATGTCTGCGTACAATTTAATGATGTGCATCACAACAATTCATTAACTATTTAGATTAGCTTTTATAGTTAACAAAAAAATGTATTTTGTAAATATACATTTTTTGTTTGAATGAACATGCGCATTGGCTCGTGAAATGTAAAATCTGTTCTAAGAATATCAATTATTCACTTATGGTATATGAATCAAAGCCCTGTTGACACCAAAACTCATATTTTAAGCTAAAAGAAATACTAAATTAATCAAATGTACATTAAAGTATGTGAAGTATATTTGGTTTAAATACAATGATAAATACCTCCATGCAAAAGCAATCGGAGCACGTTGTAAAGAGTGCTACGTACACGGAAATCATCAGCAACTTCCTATACATGTACAAATAGTTGGACATGATTTTAACCGACTCTAAACGAAAAAAAGTAATCATGGGTAAACATCTCATAAAACTACTGTATAATTTTGATCCTCCTTATCATAATGACGTCATTGGTGCTTTTACACAGATATTTGATATCTAATACATTCAGCATAGTGTAGAGTAAAGAAACAATAAGAAGTATTCGTTTCCGAAGCTGGATGTTGATATTATTGATGTATCGGGATATAGATTTATTCATATATTGGGATAAATTACATATGGTATGTATTGATCCACGAGATTGCTCAATTGGAAATTTTATGACGTCTCCAGGCACGACGAATGCATCCTCATTAATTAACAATAATTACATAATAAACCATTATTTATTGATAAAAGAACGTTTTGTGTTTGGCATTTCAAAGAATATCATTGTTATTTGATTTGTCTAAAACCATGTACCTTCAATAAACGTCTCTGAATGTATATTCGTGTGGATTCAGACATAAACATAAAAGCTAATACACACCATTTTGTAGTTTATTTGTTCTGATACTCGTGTATGAATGCTTGAATATCCTTGACTAATAAAAGTTAGTTTTTAGTGATTATTACCGGATACTAACAACATTAGATTTTAGGGCGTTTTATTTAACAGATTATTAAAGGTATTTAATGAACATCGAAGTAATGTTACATCATTAGTTTGTTAATATCGCACAATAGATTTGGCTTCATAAAAAAGAAGTTTTGGAATAAAATTCGTTGAATAAAGAAACGATAAAATCAATTAATTAATGAATAAAAACAGGGCACAAGATATCATCGAGTGTAATTATATAGAGTAATATAAGGCTAATATAAAAGTACATGTATTATACATGATTTAAACGACTTTGTGTGACGCAAGTCAGGTTTAAAATAATCTGCATTCAGCTTATGAATTCAGATTTTTTTGATATAGTGTCATTTCGACATTGCTAGTTGCTCTGTTCTGAGTAGAAACCCATAATTGAAATATTCTATTTGCCTTATATAATTAGTTAACAAATCAATGAGCGCACGAAATCTAAGACAAAATTATGTCTAACTATTTATTCCCTAATGATTTCAGCATCACTTTACCTCATCAAAAGCGTAATATGACGCAAAATAATACACAGACATGTCATCGTTGACATGTGTATGTTGAGATCCTCAGTGGTCTTTAAATAGGGTCGCTAATTTAATGCTTTTTTGCCATCAGAAATTAGATAAAATATTCCATACAGCTCAGAATTTGTCGGTTTATTATTCACTCCTTATGCGGTACTCGTAGCGAAAACTTGCGAAAATTTATGAATAAAGAATTGGAACTAAAGATCATGATTTTAAATGCCGTTTTCATTGTATACAATAGATTGGCTCCCATTAGTACTATTCAGCTTTCAGCTCATATTTTTATTTTTTATAAAATATACAGTCAACACCAATGAAATGAACATAACCAGAGTGTGTTGACAATCTGACTAATATACCTAGCCTCATGTAAATGAAACAGATATCTTGCGTGTAGTTAACAGGATTGTGCAGTTTGCGTGTGTGCTCAAATCCCGATTTCACTGTACTCCGTATCATGAACATATGGACGAGGTGTATGTATAAAAACGCATAGTTTCGTGGACAGCGATCTCTTATCGTTCATTGTTGTGTAAAACTCATTTGATAGCAGAGTTTATCATGAAAATAATTAATTGAACAAATCGACATCAGTTTTCAGGGATTATATTTGTACAAACAACAACGAATAAGTGAATCGACTCCTGACCAGACAAAATGTGCACCTTACAGGAGTATCCCTACACAAAACAAATCTATTATTTTTATACTATTTGTGAGGAAAAACGCGGTATTTCTTTGATTCATTCAGCGAATTATTGTTTCGACATTTTCCTTGATGCTACGTCAATAGTTGATTTCAGAGAGTTGTAATCATAAATAGTTTTTCTTTTATTTAATGCTTTCGGTTTGATTTATCTGTTGATTATTTAGCTTAATAAAATACTATTCAACGACGACTGAGTTCTCTGAAATATTGCAGCGGCATTGTAGATGTAAATATTAAATGTTTGAAGTAAAATATCCTTTACGAATTCTACAAACGGCGAATAATTTTGTTTAACAAATATACTTGTATTATTTGAAGGCCCAATGCATTGATATATGAATATTCATTAGCATATCAAATAGACAATAACGTTAATTTTACTTTATATTGGGTGTATAAAAACTGTCTCTATTAATTCTCTGTGTCCCGTATACTTTATGGCCTTCAAGAATAAAGATGTTACACTATTTCTTAAATGCATTTAAGATTTGGTTGAGTAAACAATGTTCTGATTATCCAAATTTTAACTTCACAATATAACTTAGCGTGTATAAATCTTGCCTCTATTGTTTCAAATGTAGTTCTAGGCTATATGTTTGGCCTGACAAATATATGTAGTATTCATGTCTTTTAACTACCTTGAAATTGGGGATTTAAAATTGAATGATGAATTCTCATTTGAAATGGATAATCATTTGATAAGGCTTTTTGATTAGACTATCTCAATATATTAATTTATTTTATCCCTTTAACTTGATAAATTTGTTTTAATTTAAGGATTAACCTTTAAAACGTCCGTCGACTTTATCAAATCTTTTTAAATAAGCGACAATTTTTCTCGCCTCTAATCTGTAAGAAATATTTCTGACTACTTCAATGACATAACATTGACGATCTCTTAAATATGAGAAATTATACATGATTTAAAATATTTTATCATCTTTTTATTAAAACACATCAGATGTATTTTGATTTTCCTAAATTTTTTCTAAAAAACAAATCGAAATATTCATAATGTAGCGATATATTCCTGATAAATGTTGCAAGTCAGAACAATTTAAACGATATAGACTTATAATTAAAAGACAATATCGAGTAACTCCAATAAATTTATCATTTAATCGTGAAGCCACTAATCTTAGAGATATAGCTTCGTCTTAGTGAATCCGTTTGATTCCTATATTTTTATTTAAATATCCAGAATATCGAATAGTTTTTTTATCAAGAATTTATGTATTTTTAATATTCGAATAGGTATGTTCAAATGATTGACTCAAACGCTAGCTGTATATTTTTGGACATACTATTTTCCACCATTCAATCAAATAGAGATGCTTGTTTTAGCAAAAGGGTTACTATCATAAATTCTAATATTTTTCTTTATAATGCTAAATTTATGTTTTACGGTATTGCAAGACAAACATTTCAAATATCCATCATAATAGCATCCGATGGATAATAAAAATCACCTCACATTTTTTACGAAGCATTACATGAGAAATTCATTTAATAAATATAAAATTAAAAATTTTTCCTATTTTCTGAATTAATTTTATTTAATCAAATATCGACCCTATGCTTTATACATTTTCTACATCTCTCAGGAAATAATTTATCTTGCCTCAATATTCGGTGATGATTTCATTAATTTACGCAAATAACAAAATGTTCATTTTATGTTTTTATTTGATTCTATTAAGACAAAAACAAAATATATTCTTTTTCGAAGTATATTTTTTAATACATCGAAAGACATTTTGACGTTTGGTCCATTGGATTTCCCAAATAAAACATAAAACAACGAAAGTACATTTTTATTCTTTATGTTATGAAATGTTTTCAAACGTTTTAAAAATGTAGAGATGTTTCAATTGAAATTATTGTTTTTAAGATTCGAGGTAAATATAGAATCCCCCTTGACTATATTAGCCGATAATCATGAAAATATCACAGAGTTATCAAAAAATATTTTGATCAAACAATATGAAAACTGGAGTGAAACTATTGTTATATTTAATTATATTTATCCATGAAATTGCTCAATATTGGCCAAACGCGTGTCAATAATTAGGATAATTAATATTGACGATCTAGAACTGAAAATGTTGACATTTCTGATAAATACTTCATCATTTCCAGTGATTAGAAATTTAATAAACCTTTGAAGTACTACTGTCCATTATTATCAATATATGCGTACCTGGTGATATATAATCATAGCGTAAGTATACATGATAAGGTCGGAATTATAATTTGAGACATATAAACCTAAAAATTTTTTTTATCAAGAACATAGGTTCCCATGAGTGTCTGAGCTACCGCCCCCTTTGCGAAGAAATTTTTTTTTCAACGCCCCCTCCATTAGGTATTCCGAAAGTGGTGTCTTCTTGACCGCACGCGCGAAATTTTTTTTATAAATGAAAATTAAAACAAAATAAAAAGTAAAATAACTCGTNAAATATGTCTATTGGTACTAAACAGACTATATAAAATTTAGAAATAAAAAGGAATTAATATGTTCTTATGTATATGATCAGAATTGTCAATGGCTAAACCATAAATTGCTGTCATTGAAATGTACTAATAGAGAGACGATTCCAATTGTGAGACGCATGTATATATGATGATACAATCACTGGAAAATGATTGAAGTCCAAGATACTTTGATCAAATAACTGATCATTCTTCATCTTCTATGTTAAATTTAGGCTTATATCGCACAAAAAATGTTCACTTTATTCTGCATTCGTTCACTACATACTTATACGTCATTTGGTTGACGCATTTTCAAAATATTATGATGAAAAATATAATTTTGAAACATATGAATTGAAGTTTTGCATCGATGAAGTAAAGGTACGAATTGATTATATATGGTTTTTAAATGTACTTATTAATCCATGCAACTTATTTATTAAACGTAGCCAACAACTTAATAAACATCATAATTCCACTTACACCATTTTGTGTCCAAATAAATAGCATTTCAAATAATGAAATTTGAATTTTCGCGATTGATATTCTAGGCGATCAATTAGCAATAATTGAAAAAACGTTTTCGTTTTTGCATAATGGATAAATTAATCAATCAGTGTACCTTTAATAATTTTGGTATATTTTTGGAAAGAAATGTACTGGTACATAACGGATATCACTCGAAAATTTATTTTTTTTGATACTCTGATTTTTTGCAAAACATCCAAAAGTTACATTTTTCTGAGAAAAAGTACACCAACTCATTTATTTACGGACATACTCCATCAACTTAATCCAATTCAGTTCCTCTTTTCTAAATGGAAATCTACTTTCAAGTAATCAATCTCAGTGATCGATAACTAGAGTTAATTGGAAGTTCCTACAAGCGCATTAAAAGAATTCGACGAACGGGATTGTGGAGAATGGATGAGAGAATCTAAATGTTTTGCCAAAATAGTTCCACTGACATACTATCTTTAATAATTGTTTTTGTTGATTTTATTTGAAATAATGTTCGGACATTTGATTGAAACACCTAAAGGTTTTTAATTAACTATTGATCTCAGGCTTCGAATACGATCATTTTGAATGAAAGATGATGTAATGACTATTTATTTTGCTTCAATAATTTGTTTTTGAAAATGAAAACATCATTAATTAATGTAAATTCTTCATGATATTACAGAAATACTGAGTTCGATACATTTACTTTTATCAATTTCACAGATGTATAATAATAAATGCATGATTCTATTTTAATTGATAAAATTGTCAAATACTCATCATCAGTATATGATAATTATTTTCCATCATCGATTTGGGTTTCAATCTGTAATCATCGTTTATTTGATGAAGGATTTCGGCTTGTTTAAAATCTATCTGACAATATTTCTTATTTCACTGACATAAATGTAAAGATTTTTCTAATATTTCATTCCATTTCATGAGCAAAAATAATTGCATAAAATATATGTTTCCATTATCATTTTCTCATTTAAAGAATAAGTTTATTTTTTAATAATATAAATGTTACAACGTTGATTTTTGATAGACGAAAAAAACCTCTTTCTCGATCATGTATCATGGCGTTTATAACTGTATTTTAGCGTTTCATTCATTAAATAATGTTCAATTATTTTTTCGATAGATTTAAAAGTATGTGCTTTTTAGTTACAGGGTTTACCTTCGAGTTTTTATCTTTGATGATACTAATTTTTCGTATTTAAATATTAGGAATTTTTCGAGATAGATTGACACAATAAAAATACACAAATTTCTATCAACACGATTTCAGAAAATCAAGAAAATATAGTCAATACATATTGTATGAGTGTTGTTGAGGCAAATGAATTAACTCAGATGGCTCCACAGTAGATCGCATGCTATCTTCTGAAAACAAATTAAAGGACAATTAGTGTATACTTTTTGTAGGTTATATGATGAATTTTTACACTAAATTTTAGGCAATCTAAATTTAATGGGAAAAAAAGTTAAGGAAAACTCATGTATTAGATCTCTCCATTCGTTTCTTATTTTTATGTATGTAGATCGTTCACGATCGAATGAACGGCTATGCGTATTTAATCAATTGATGCAACAAAACTCATATTTCATCTTGATAAGATTATTTTCATAATTTTTTAATTATGTTGATAAAAATTAGTGTATTTATATTTTGTCAGTCAATCTCAAATAATTCTTAAACATAAAATTGCGAGGAATAAGTATCATTAAATACAAATAGAAACGAAAAAATAACAATTTATTGTAAAATCAATGTACATTAAAAAGGATTTACAGGCTGACATAACAAAACGGCTATTTTTTGGACAATAGCTAGATATTTTGCTTTTTGACACGAAAAAAATTGCCACGACTCTACAGAAATACATCAAAATGAAATTTACATAAAAAAGAAGTATTTTTTTTAGTTTCAATTAACGCAAAACTCAGATTTGATGATTTTCAATGAAAATTTAGGAACTCTGTTATGAAAATAAATGTACTTCACAAGTTTTTTTCAATTTATTTGTGATATCGAAAATGACCAAAATATGGTAACATAAAAAACTAAAATACGTTTAAAAATATTAGTTTGCATTCAAAAGTAGAATTTGTCGAATTCGGAATTGATATTATCAAATATAAATTTCATCTCATTAAGCATTTTAAACCATTTCAGAAGTGTATTGAATGTAAGGATTTCTGATAAATCTACATTATCTGAATTGATAGAAGAAAGAAATTGATCAGATGTATTCGTAACACTCATGTTCATATAATTATCAGAAGTTTGCCGCTCTAAATAATTCGAATCATTGAATGTAAGTACAATTGCTGTCATGAGTCGTTTGTAAGATATATATTCTTCATTTTTGATAATTTCAGGCGTGATATTTTGAATATTTCGATATCATTATATAAACGTTTGCCACAGCTTTCAAAAACCGTCCTTTAAAAATTAAAATATATAAATGAAACGTAGTTTGTTTTACGGTCTTCATACATTATAACTTTTTTTTACATTTAAGTTTTTATATCAATTCTTGATTAGTCAGAGAAATGATTAAATCATCCAAAATGTTTTTGCAATTTTATAGACGAGAGTCAATATTTGACTGATTTTCTTAATTTCTGGATACATCAAGAACAAAATTGCTGGCTATGAATGCGGAAAATATTTCTATAGATTATGGATTATTAATGTATGATGGTAGCCTGTCGAATTTATGGAGAAAGCGTATGAATATATTCTCTTAATGCGGAGATATCTTCATATTTAGAGTAACCAGACTCTTCATATAATATTGTGAGATAAAAAATTGTTTTTCGTAGAAATGGTAGTTTGATTGACTCGATTCCAGATATTGCTGAAACGAAGTATGTAGATCTGTTGCAATGTCTCTTAACCATCTGTAAATGTTGTGATTTATAAACAGGAATGATAAAAATGTAAAATAAATGATATATAACATCTGTTTTGTGTTTATGGTCAAATTGATCCCATATCTTAAAATAACATTTCTCAGTTCATAAGAAAGCGATTAAAAAAGAGCTCTAAAAAATATCAACTAATCAATCGAATTAATATACATTGTGTTTTTTGACGTATTCATTATCGCAGCACATATTCGTGAGACATTTATTACAGTGATTGAATCTTGTTGTTGATGAACATAGCGTAATCGAATTGAGACCGAGATTCCAAATAACTGCTTAACGTCAATATTGATAGTATCTTACATGTTTAAATGATATATATTATTCAAAACTATAAATAGAAGCCTTGCACATTCATCTAGTGCCGGCCCAAATTGAGTCATAATATCATGAATACTATAGGTTAGTTTAGACAAATCTAAATCACCGTGATGCGGATTAGTATTATCCTAAATATTTTGACATATCATAAATCGATCTTCTAACTTTGACTCATTGACACTGAAATAATTAAAAAGAAAAATCATTGCGTTTAAATCAATGAAAAAGAGTTTATTTCGTTCGTAAACAGCATATATCAATAGAAACCATAATATGATCTAGTTCAGGATTCGGGTTTCGGTAACGAGCTTTTATCAATTTGATAAAAACTTTCATTTTAGAATGGCATATTAAACAATTATCCCGAAATTTGAAACTTAAAATTTAAAAAACATAGCCTTTTCTTATCATCTTACACGTCGATCTCTCTTCCCTAATCAATGATTTTGTGGAATTTTTGAACAAGTAAATCGGAATAATGGTTAATAGATATGTTATCGATGTCATCATGGTGTTGATTCGAGAAGATATAAATAATCTACTTGGATTCCTTCATCAGAATAGGTATTTCATTATGCAGGGAATAGTTGATATAATTTATAATGACTTTCTGAGATATAGAATCATTATTATCCAATGAATTCAGCATAATCGTTCAGTTCAGATAAAAAAAATAATAAAATATCCAAATATATGAAAATTGTTTTAAAAATCTCGTGCTTTTTGAAATAAATACTGAAATATATGAATGGATTTCTGCGCTAGAGGAATATACAAATTCAATACAAAGCTAATTTGTTTTTCATAACTCAACAAATAGGGTAAGAAAAGAATAGGGCACCTTATTCGGCAATGATCGAAAAATGTCGTTTTTACCAACAAACTCGTTTAATATTAAACTTTATGCACTATTTGTAAAATAATAGATCGTTTTTGGTGTTTGAATCTTTCTCTGAAAGTTTAAGACCCATTTTTTTGGAATTTCAATGTCGTTCGAAATGGCTAAATATGTTCTTGATTACAAAAATAGTTCGTTTAATTGTAGATATGGCTGTTAACCGTTATGAAATAGCAATTTGTGGTTATTTTATAAATTTTTCTGTTTTTGTATTTTGAATCTAAGAAATTGTGGGCACTTGTTGAATTAAAAATGAGCTCAATCATCAATTCTGGATTCCATCATTCTTGCATTACACATTACCCCAAATTGGGCTGTTTGTAAATCGATCGTACTCTTATTCTAAAAGGATTTATAGAAAAATATATTTGAATACATGGTTCCATTTACTTTCGAGTATTATCAATTTACTATTAAGCATCACAAGCATTCAACATTGCGCACCTGAAAACGACATACGTGATCTACAGCTAAACATGAGTCTACTCAGTATTTATTAATTTAGAATTTTATTAAATGGGAAAATAATAAATAAGATTTGTGTTTCATAAATCAAAAACGCAGAAATTATTTAAAAAATTCTTCAGACCCGTTTTAAATAAACAACTTTCTTGACCGTCAATATAGATCTTCAAATGTAATTTTTCCTTTAACGCATTGCAGAATTTGTTTTACCAGAAATATCACAAGGGAATTATAACAATAAGATGGGCCCTTTTTAGTAATGCTCTCAAATCATTAGAACATTTATTTGTAAGCTTAAACGATCAAAATGTATGTTATTTAATATTCTGCACATCCTGTGTTTTTGCATTATGGGGCCGGGAGCATATTTATTTATTTTCACATTAATAAAGTTATAAATAATGGACAGACTCACATTTAGCTGTAAATCACGTATATCGTTTTTTTGTGCACAATAATGAATGTTCTGGTGCTCAATGCTGAACGGTAGGGATGCTCGATAGTAAATGTACCATGCTCGAAGGTAAATTAACACCCTATTAATCATTATAACATATAAAAATTAACTAAACGAAAAAAACTTCAAAATCAAAATAGTATTATCACAAATTATTAAGCGTATACGGAAATTTTATAGTATATAAACGAAATTAATGTTTTGTAAAAATGAAAAAGCAGCAAAAATAATTTAAACCGTTCTTAAATCTAACCGCTTGCAAATTTTTATGAATATTGAAGCACATTTTTGAGAAAAACGACATTTAGCGATCAGCGCCGAAGAAGGTGCACTAATCTATACTTTAGCTCAATGGTTCTAAACCTGGGGGTCGAATGGCAATTTTTCTGAAGAGGGGGGATCGCCAAAGAGTTCTTAAAATGTGACGTCATTTTTTATTAACATGTGTAAAATTGATCATTCAACTCGTTTTTAGGCTAGTTTTGAAGAATACTTATTCTTTAATTTCATTGGAGATATAGATATCGTAGTGAACTCAATCATTTTTTATGCAAATATTTAAAATGTTTAAGCAAAAATATATTTAATAATTAAGACTAAATTCTATTAAACGGGCTATAGATTCGTAAGTTTGCGCCAATGCAGGATCTCAAATACAACAGTTATTAGTACATAGAAAGGAATATGAATTATAAATATTGTGAAGAAATGAAAGTTGTTATGAGATTATATATGTCTAGGATTCACTTCAGAAGTTACATATAGAAGGTAAAACTCGAATGCATTATTTGTGGAAAAGTTCTTTCAGATGAATCTATGGAGACGCGCAAATTACCATGCCATTTGGACATCCTTCTGAGCTTTTGGAATAAGCACACAAATTATTTTAGATAGAAAGCCTATGGAGTCGGGAAAATCTAGCTTGACGTTTGGGGC
>JWZT01002018.1:146232-160229 GCA_000827895.1 Thelohanellus kitauei
CATTGTTGAAATTAGATAATTTTTTTTCTTTAATATCTCATATACACTTTATGGTTAGCTTTGAGCATTCAAAATGATTTAAGATAACGTCTTAATAAATTTTTGTTCTCAAATTTATTATAACTAATTTTAAAAATTAAAAAAATATTTGATAGTTTTTATACTATCTTGGAAAATATATTTCCTTTTTATAATGAAAAGTAAAACATCCGAAATAAAAATAATCATATTCATGAATATTATGATTTTCAGATATTTTCCATTTCCTGTTTTCACTATATAATACCGTTAAAGAATATTACTTTTATGAATTTTAGTCTGTAATACCGTTTCATGTCTTCAGTTGTTGATTTACTCGAAACTAAATTTTTAATCATTTAATTGATTTTTTAAAACATAAATAATATATCTTGTATAATGACTTTATATATGATATAAAATTATTCATGGTGTTAATATTTAAAATATTAAAGGTATTGGTTAAATATATTAATAAATCGTATACATTCCTTATGATGAAATACAATGGCTACTTTAACCATTTTCGTAATATGTAACGTGCAAATATTCAAATTGATGTATATATAGTAAATCATTCCACTATATCTAAATATAATTTTAAACCAATATTTTGTTTAAAGGAGACATAAAAAAATCATAAAAACAATAATTATATTAATAATTAATATCAAAATATGTTATCTTACACTTAAATAAATATCTACAGTAAACCCTGTCTTATTATCAACAGATGAGAGACAGATTAGAAAACTCTGTTCGTAGCATCAAAAGTAAATTTTGTTAAGATAATCGGTACATTAAATCAAATTTAGATACTTTCGTTTTTTAAGGGCATCGATATATCATATGTTAAGACAAAAATTTGTAAAATACCCGTTCACAATGAAGTATAACCGGTTTAATGTAGCACGCTTATAATAGTGCGATTAAAAGTTCCACCAGCAAAAAAAAGCATTGAGTGATTTGCAGTTGTTAGCGATTTATCGATTCATAAAATTTTCTTAGAATCTGTATGTATTATTCTTTCAAAACCAAATATTAAGAAAGATAATTGTGGTTAATCGAAAAAAAAATTGTGAATTATGGTAACCCGCGGATTAGTGTGAAAAAAATTCATGAATAACCCCTGAATGACATAAAGATATCATAGGCTTGTTTCGGTTGTAGTTTTAAAATATCAAATAACTAAATATTACATGTGTTTCCTAAAGTAATGAGTAAAACATATGCTTAATTAAATGTGGTTTATACTTCCGACATCGGATTGAAATTTAAAATTATCGAGAATATGGACTCTAATGCAAGGACAATAACCCATACTCTAAATTCTATAAACGAGTTGATTCAACTATATAATAATCCGTATTATGTTGATTCAGGCTAAATCTATAATACTCTTTGCAAAACACGATATTTTGGAGCCGACGATGTAAAAGTCAAGTGAATATTTTTTATGATATTGAATAATTAAGATATAGTATTCGACTCACAATTTTCGATTATGTTTGATTATAGCATTTATTATTTGAATCGTTTGTGTTTTTTTGTATAAGATATTTACAAAATTGTTTTTTATGTTTTTTAACTACATAAAATAATTGATCTATATCCTTTTTTTTATATCGTTTCATCAAAAAATGTAAAGATTTCGGACAAGAATACAGGACTTTCTCAATAATCGTCGATATTATTTTCTTTACATTTTTCATACATTATACCATAGATTATTTCAAATTCATTAACTATCTTGTCACAATTCAATTCTCCAAGATGTGAGTTAGAAGCCACATGAGTGTTTTTAAACCACTGATTAAAGTTGAAATTTAATATTTGACTGTAGACTGAATGATTCAATGAGATTATTATTTGAAAGGAATCATAATTAGTCTGTTAAATATTTCAATCGGATTCAATAAAATGTCTTCTGGCCTATGCTATGAATTTCCGATCATTTTGAATTATAGTTCCTATCCATGGTTTAATGAGATCAGCGTGTACCTCAAATCCTGGGTGTGTAATTTACGAATACCAAAGGTAAAGAATGCCGAAAACTATTTTTCAATTCCCCCTTTTGTTAAAGAAACAACTCAGAAAAAAAAGTTTGAGTGTAGAGCAAATGTAACTCATATCTAGCGAAAATCTTGTCAACTTTTATAATTTGGATAAGGAGTACATTTTATTTACCTCTTTTCTCATATATTAAGGGATCATTATTTCAATTGCTTATGTTAATTTTAGCACGCAGTATCATTCCACCATCATGAAAGATATGAAATCTATATTTTATTTGAAAAATCAATAATAGATTTACCAGGATTGAGAGGTGGTATGCTATGTCCCAAGTCTGAAAACACAATATCGAGATGTTTTTAATTCAATGTTTCATTTTTAAAAAAACACGATAATATTAGCTAAATACACCATGGAAAAAGAGAATTCTCGAAATTTCTCATTTTATCTGAGTTTGGAAAATTACAAATGCCCCACTCAATATAAATGGGATTCTATTAAACAAAAAATACACAAGAAACTGTTCAACTTTGAATATAGCTCTACAAAATTTACATCTATAACTGTGTCTTGATAATAACAACTATTGAATCCATCCAGCTGAAATATCTATATTTTTAGGCATATTTTATATATCCATTAATAATGTATGATGTTAAGAATTTTCTAGATTAATAGAGATTTATTTTGTTAAATCAATATATAGACGAATTTAAAATCTATCTTGAGAACAATAACAGCTGGCCCAAAAAAAATTTGTTTCTAGTAAACCTCATAATCTTAATTGTATCTGATATATATAACAACGGAAGGAATAATAAAGAATATGCGCACTAACTAATAAAATGACCGTGTCTCTCCCCCTCCCCCTCCTGAATGCAGGCGCCTCTTCTCCACGAGTCTTGCTGATCTTCTGAGTGGTTCTTTAATGATTCTTTGGAAGGAATGATCTGATTCAGCCGTCTCGGGATATCTGAATTCAATTGGGAAATTTTGAGCTCGTTGCTGACTTAGTACGCGCCTATTCAATTAGTTTTGGTGGCGAACAACGTTTCCCGGTTTTGTTTGAAATCAATATAATTTCGAACCAATAACATTCAGGACTTTACCTTCTGACCAGCTTGGGCGTTGTTGGTACGTCCGAATGGCGACTAACTCGTCTTTTTTGAATTTTGATTTGGAAGATTCGAAATCGCTTGCATCCGAAATCGAAGCCTGAATTTCATTTCTAAACTGTCGTCCGAGCAGCATTTCATATGGACACTTCCCACTATTGAATGGTGTGCTCTATATGAACCCAGACAATCTACCACCGCATCTTCCAGGTTGGAATCCTCATCAAGGGATTTAGAAATCGAAGTTTTGAAAGTTTGGATAAATCTTTCTGCCAACCCATTCGATTGAGGGTGATACGGAGAGGAAAAAATGTTTAATACTCTTGCTGGTACAAAAATCTTCAAATCCGGACGAGCTAAATAGCCGAACATTATCCGATACCATCGCCAACGGGAAACGTTCTAGACTAAAATTGATTTAAATGTTGAGATTGTTGCTTGTCTGGATATATTTTTCATCTTCGCCATGAATGGAAAACAAGAGAAAGCACCGACAAATATAAATCAGACCAACCCCTTGAAAGGTCTAAAGAGAATCCACGTGACTCCTTTCGAATGGTCCTGTCGCCTGTGGCCAAATAGTGAATTCTTTGGTCGGTGAAACCGAATTTTTGGCGCAAGCCACGCATGAACGAACCATCTTCTCGATATCTCTATCGATCTCAGTCCATGAGCAATATTTTCGTGCTAATTGTTTCGCTAAAACAATCCCCCAATGTCCTTTATCAATAATCATTAGGAAATCTGCCTGAAATATTTTTGGTGTCACTACTCGAGTAAATCCCATATTCAGCACCAGAATATCGTCTTCCAAGGTTATACTTGAACGATTCCTATAGAACCAGTTATAAGGAGAGCTTGGATTAACTGAAGGCCAACCATTTTGATGAAATTTTATGACACCCTGTTGATATAGGTCCACCGCAGTTTCGTGACGAATTTTGTCTAATTTTAAGGGCATATTAATCAGATCAATAGAGTTGATCCACGTTAAATATTTGTTATCTAAGTCAACATCGTGCCCCGTTGGCATCCGAGAGTGAGCGTCTGCGTTCGAATGCTCCTTCGTAGGCCGGAATCGAATCGTATAGTTATAAGACATTAAAAGAACATTCCATCTCTGTATCCGCTGAGACGCAAGTACTGGAAACTTCTGAGACGAGTTGAAAAGAGATAGAAGGCTTTTGTTGTCGGTAATTATCTCAAATTTTTGACCATAGAGATACTGATGGAATTTCTTTAAGCCGAAAATGACTGCTAGACCCTCGCGTTCAAGCTGTGAATATTTTTTATTTTTGATGATTGTTGAGAGACTTCGACCCGTGAGCTATGGGCCGCTCGGACCCATGGGGAAGTCTATGAAGCAAAACCGAACCAATGCCAACAGCAGACGCGTCAGTGCTTAGGATTATTGGTAACTGTTGATCAAATTTAGTCAGCAATGTCGAATTAATGAGTTTTTGCTTTATTTCTTCGAATACTTTCAATTGTTCTCTACCTCAAACGAATTTATCCCCTTTCTTTCTGAGTTTGTTTAGATGAGCACACAAAGTTGAAAAATTGTTGACGAATTTCCCATAGAAATTTGCTTTCCCAATAAAGCACTCAAGTTCAGAAAGATTTTTTGAAGTTGAGAACATAAAAAAATGGCCTGTATCTTTTCTTTCGTCGGTGAAACTCACTTACTGGAAAGTATGTGACCCAAATATGTTACCTATTATAAAAAAGTCACATTTTTGAATACTGCATGTCAACCCATTCTCTTGCAGTCTCTGTAATACCAACTCTAGGGAAATCTATACGATCGTCGATAGACGCACCTGAAATCAATACGTCGTCCAAGAAATTGACACAGTTCGGTACATCGGATAGAATTGACTCCATGTACCTTTGGAAAATCGCAGGAGGTGAAGCTATAGCAAAAGGAAGTCGTTTATACTGAAATAATGCGAACGGAGTATTAATAACAAGCATCTTCTTAGACTCTTCATCTAATGGTATTTGAAAGTACGCCTCAGACAAATCTAACTTTGAAAACAAATTCATTTTGTTTAATTTGAATAAGAGATCATCGATCGTGGTTAAGCTATACTGTTCAACATGTTACTGCAAATTCAGACCGTTTCGAAAATCTGCGCAAATTCGTAAGTCACCATTAGCTTTTGTAACCACCACTATTGGGAACGCCCGTTCACTCGTTTTAATAGGTTGAAGAATATCTTTATTGACCTACCTTGTTAGCTCATCCATAAAGTACTGGAAAATCCACCAGGGTAAACTACGAGTCTTGTAAAAGACTGGCTTTGAACCTTCTTTCAGGTGCAACTTCGGTACGAAATCTTAACTCAAGCCTAATATTGATTCCCTGAAAACCTCTGGAAATTTCCTAATCGAGATGTCTTCAATTCTTTCTATTGTATTAATAGTGATTTGATTACCATGAAATATTTCGTTCAGGTCCAACCTAAATGCTTTTATGGCATCCAGCCCAAGAATTTTGAACAATCCGGTGAATCATTTATTAAAAGTTTTCATCGGTGCTTACGACCATTGTATGCGATATCAGCCCACAGACACCCCCGAATGGCTATTCTATTTCCTCCAAATGACCTAACCACGCCGGTGACACTTCGGTCTTCTTCAAGCTTTAATGCATCAATGACTGAGGAATTGATGATTGAGCAAGAGGGTCCCGTGTCCACCAAGAAGGGAAACGGAAGACCTTCAATGTTAATAGGAAGGTTGATCAGATCGTAACCACTTCTACCGATTTTATAAACTTGCCTTTTATTGGAGTTCCATGATTCCCTTGATGTGATTCTTGTAGAAGTAGCCATACAAACTTCAGCAAGATGTCCTAATTTACCACATTTATGGCAAGTTTTAGAATAATGTGGACATCAGTCTCTAGGATGGCTTTTGTAACAGTCTTTGCGCGACTTACACCTGATTGTTGTCTTTTCTCTTCCTCCAGATTGAATTTTGTTGATTGTCACGTCTTCCAGAACATTTTCGATCACTCGCATCGTTTGGGATGGTAAAATCATTGATTCTGCTATCGAAATGGTTTCTTCAAGTGTCGGGTTGCGTTTTGAAGGAGTGCTGCCTGGATGTTTCTATGTGGGGTCCGAAGAATGATGGCATCCCGAATACTTTCGTCAACCAAAGAACATCCACACTTATCGTTTGGGCATACGAAACGGCATCTTTTGGCGATATCCTGAGTTCGGCTGCCCACTGTCTATATGTCTGGTCAGGCATAAGAACACACTGGCTAAACTCGACGCGCGCGTGCACATAGTGTATCTCTTGTTCACAGTATTGAGTCCAGGAAATGCAGATTTCCTCAGAGGAAAGTTCGGTATCGAACCTCGGACGAATCTTCGACATAATAGAATGTCTCACTTCCCATCCAAGAAAGGAGTTGGGCTTTCTTGTAACATGAATGAGTGATACGGCATGAAGCGAAATGCTGCTCTAATCGACCCTGATATAGAGAAAACGGTTCTTTGGAAGCTTGGAACGCTTCAAAGGAAGGAACAACCGTTACTTTAATCATCATGTGAGCAAATTTTTCAATGACCGTAGACATATGCTCTCTCTGAGCCCGAATGAGTCCCTCGGTCTGCTGTTGCTGAGAATTTACCAAACTCTTTAGAATCTTATTCAAATCGTTCGTCATAACCTCGTCGCATCTGATATATCTAACACCTCAAGGAATAATGATTACTATCCGCAATAACTAATAACATATCAGTATCATTATATATTATTTGTTAAATACATTTATTTATACATCATTAGGTATTTTAGACGTATATTCTCTCAAAATTTCGTTTTTTTTAAAAGACAATACAGGTACTGAATCAATTAGTACACGCGTATCTAGAACTAAACAAATCTATATTTGTTAACGATATATTCGAAAAGAGAAAAATCAAATATATGGTTTACATTTCGTCGTCTATTTTTGTTGTAGTGTTTGATAGCCAAAAGAGGCCAAGAGAAGAATTTTAAGAAAAATTAATGTTTGCTTTTATATGTACGAATCAAGAAAAACCAAAATACATTTTTTTTAATTTTGCATTAATTGTAGACGTAAATATATTTTAGAATAGATTATAAAAAGTGTGTAATTAGAAAATTAGACTTAGGTTTTTTAAGTGTATATCATATTTCAAAACCTTAATTTATGTATAATGACTCAGCTTATGCATTTATCAAGAATATAAATTCCTTGTATTTCTTGAAGAAAAAATTATTATGAATTAAAAAATCAATTGGCAAACCAGATAAATATGGTGAATTAGTCATTACTCAAGAAAAGATATAGCTATGTTTTTTATCGATATAAATCCATTTTTTCACATGTTTTATATATAAATTGAGATATTTCATGATGAATATCATTTAGTTTCTATACTTATCTATATATCAATTCGCTAAATCACAAAAGATTGCCGAGGATCTGTTTGATATGTGTATAGTTTAAACCGATGGAATGTTTGGTTTTAGGACTATATAAATATATACAAATTTAAATATTCTTGATTACTCTCAATTTATGAATCCCATATGTAAATGATAAAATTCAATGGAATATATTATCTAAAACAAAACCCAAACCTATTTTAATTTTGTAATACATGAGTAGGCGAGGCTTATAATAAAAATGTTCAAAATGAGAGTCTCGCAGATAGATTAACGACTGATTCTATTGTTTTAAATTCATGTGTTCGACAAAACAGATTAATACAATTATGGTAATAATTCCTCTATAAATGTATTATATGCATTTATTCATTGATAGAGAAATTATGGGGATATAAAAAAAATGTGTATATTTTAAAGCAAGCTTTTCAGATTGTGCGAGATTGTAGATGACAACATTATAAAATAAGAGGTATATACATCAGAAAAAGTTTAGAATGGGAGAAAGATAAAACTCAAAAGACATAAAAGACTATTCAAGAGTTTTTTTCGTTAACGATGAAGAAGGTTAAATCGTTATATCAAATTTTTAAAAATTATACCAGAATAATAAGTTATTTGTTAACTAGTCTAAAGTGGATTGATGTACGACTTAAATCCAATTTCAAAAGCCTATGTTTAAATTCAATAATTAAGAAAAAATATTTGTGAAAACATAGCGCATAATTGATAAAGAACACTGTCGAACAAATATAATAAAGCCAAATAAAAATGTATAAAATTTCATCAAATGATATGTCGTTATAATCTATGGAGAAGTCTAATAGTAAAGTGAGAAAAAATACTATATAATCCTGTTAGGCTTTAGATGTAACTGCAGCAACAGACTATTATAATATATGAGATATACAGGTTTCTTAGTAGATACGGTCGTTTTTACTGTTGAGGACGACTAATTGTTAAACGACATCAAATACTATAGTATCCTCTGAGTCTTTCGATGTATCTGCAGCAACAGACTATTATAATATATGAGATATACAGGTTTCTTAGTAGATACGGTCGTTTTTACTGTTGAGGACGACTAATTGTTAAACGACATCAAATACTATAGTCTCCTCTGAGTCTTTCGATGTAACTGCAGCAACAGACTATTATAATATATGAGATATACAGGTTTCTTAGTAGATACGGTCGTTTTTACTGTTGAGGACGACTAATTGTTAAACGACATCAAATACTATAGTCTCCTCTGAGTCTTTCGATGTAACTGCAGCAACAGACTATTATAATATATGAGATATACAGGTTTCTTAGTAGATACGGTCGTTTTTACTGTTGAGGACGACTAATTGTTAAACGACATCAAATACTATAGTCTCCTCTGAGTCTTTCGATGTAACTGCAGCAACAGACTATTATAATATATGAGATATACAGGTTTCTTAGTAGATACGGTCGTTTTTACTGTTGAGGACGACTAATTGTTAAACGACATCAAATACTATAGTCTCCTCTGAGTCTTTCGATGTAACTGCAGCAACAGACTATTATAATATATGAGATATACAGGTTTCTTAGTAGATACGGTCGTTTTTACTGTTGAGGACGACTAATTGTTAAACGACATCAAATACTATAGTCTCCTCTGAGTCTTTCGATGTAACTGCAGCAACAGACTATTATAATATATGAGATATACAGGTTTCTTAGTAGATACGGTCGTTTTTACTGTTGAGGACGACTAATTGTTAAACGACATCAAATACTATAGTCTCCTCTGAGTCTTTCGATGTAACTGCAGCAACAGACTATTATAATATATGAGATATACAGGTTTCTTAGTAGATACGGTCGTTTTTACTGTTGAGGACGACTAATTGTTAAACGACATCAAATACTATAGTCTCCTCTGAGTCTTTCGATGTAACTGCAGCAACAGACTATTATAATATATGAGATATACAGGTTTCTTAGTAGATACGGTCGTTTTTACTGTTGAGGACGACTAATTGTTAAACGACATCAAATACTATAGTCTCCTCTGAGTCTTTCGATGTAACTGCAGCAACAGACTATTATAATATATGAGATATACAGGTTTCTTAGTAGATACGGTCGTTTTTACTGTTGAGGACGACTAATTGTTAAACGACATCAAATACTATAGTCTCCTCTGAGTCTTTCGATGTAACTGCAGCAACAGACTATTATAATATATGAGATATACAGGTTTCTTAGTAGATACGGTCGTTTTTACTGTTGAGGACGACTAATTGTTAAACGACATCAAATACTATAGTCTCCTCTGAGTCTTTCGATGTAACTGCAGCAACAGACTATTATAATATATGAGATATACAGGTTTCTTAGTAGATACGGTCGTTTTTACTGTTGAGGACGACTAATTGTTAAACGACATCAAATACTATAGTCTCCTCTGAGTCTTTCGATGTAACTGCAGCAACAGACTATTATAATATATGAGATATACAGGTTTCTTAGTAGATACGGTCGTTTTTACTGTTGAGGACGACTAATTGTTAAACGACATCAAATACTATAGTCTCCTCTGAGTCTTTCGATGTAACTGCAGCAACAGACTATTATAATATATGAGATATACAGGTTTCTTAGTAGATACGGTCGTTTTTACTGTTGAGGACGACTAATTGTTAAACGACATCAAATACTATAGTCTCCTCTGAGTCTTTCGATGTAACTGCAGCAACAGACTATTATAATATATGAGATATACAGGTTTCTTAGTAGATACGGTCGTTTTTACTGTTGAGGACGACTAATTGTTAAACGACATCAAATACTATAGTCTCCTCTGAGTCTTTCGATGTAACTGCAGCAACAGACTATTATAATATATGAGATATACAGGTTTCTTAGTAGATACGGTCGTTTTTACTGTTGAGGACGACTAATTGTTAAACGACATCAAATACTATAGTCTCCTCTGAGTCTTTCGATGTAACTGCAGCAACAGACTATTATAATATATGATATATACTGGTTTCCGCTTAGCTATACTTTCTGTATGAGTATTAGTGATCTGATTTTCCAATGACTTGACATACTTTCGTATTTTCATTTGCGTTATAGTCCTCTGATACAGTATTCTTCGTTTGAAACTACTAGATTTACTGTTGTTTCGTCAGATCCACTCGTGCGTTTACTTGTTTGTGTCTAATATTTACACGATTTGACATACTGTTTGATAAATAGACTGCTTTTTCTTTGGCGGATAAGTTACCTAATTATATATTAATTTATATTTACAAATTTATATCGTTTTAATGGTTTAATATTTATATGTGCCTAAAAAACAATTATTATTACTATTGATGGTTCGGATTCTATGGATATATTTTCTCCATCTGTTAATTTTTAAATTTTACCAATTTTTACCCATACATAACATGTCCTATTTTCAACTTCGATGATATATGTTAAATTGTAATTGCTCTTTTGAGTATGTGAAGTTATTTTCAATGTTTTAGAGATATTTTGATTTGTTATATTTTCTGTCATAATATATGGATCAATCGATCCAGACATATCTTATGTTTTAAAACTATTTACTTATAAACCCATTGTTAATATATATAGTAACATCATCTATATCTATCATCGAAGTTATAATGGGCCTCTGATGAACAGTTACATTTATTAAAGTAAAATTTGAACAGTTAAAATATAGTTCATAACCATCGTCTGATTCTATTAGAAATGGTTTTTCAGTTGCAGCTATATTTACAAAAATCGTTACGTTTTTCTGTATATAATGTAGACGTTTTTTTATGTTCTAAATTTCGTTCTATTATCATATTCGTAGTCATATGAACAGGATTCTTTGACATATTTTGTGTAGTTGACACAAAATATGTTGTCAAAGATATCGCAAATAGGGCTGGAGATGTCTTTTAATTTAAACTTTCGTACCGTAGGTTTATTTTTCCACAGTAAATGTACTAGATTGAACGCTAACCTCAAAAGCAACATGATATTCTAAACTTAATTATTATTTCAAAAATGTGTAAATTTTATTTGACTAATTTTAATTTAATGTATTTAAAAGGAACCTATCAAACTGGTTATAATAATATATGAATGATATTTTATATATTTTTTACATTTCAAATCATCTGTCTGGTTGATATATATATATATATTCTGTTGAGATTTAAGGCGTTATACATTTTATGATATATGATTATTAAACTAAATACCTATTTTAACAGAATAATTACAGCCAGGGATATTCCGCAAAAATTTATAAGTGATATTGTGTTCAACTGAATACATGATTATATCAAATGTTGTCAAACAATGAGAAAATGCAATTTCTATGATTCTAAATTTTAAAAACAAATTTCAGCGAGTTTGACTCATTTACTAATAATGATATTTAC
Organism: Thelohanellus kitauei; assembly: GCA_000827895.1. Lineage (NCBI taxonomy): Eukaryota > Metazoa > Cnidaria > Myxozoa > Bivalvulida > Myxobolidae > Thelohanellus > Thelohanellus kitauei. The sequence continues at coordinate 158,234 of JWZT01002018.1, forward strand.
CATGTATTCCAATATTTATCATTAACTATACAAAAAATTATATTAATGGTTTATTTTTTTACAATTGTAAAATATCAATCAAGGATTTCGATCAAAATTAGCACATGTCGTTTGCCTCATCCAATTTTGGCATTTTTTATATCCAATTTAGGTCAGCTGTTTTTTATGTTGCGGTTTCTGGTTAAATTTTGTTCTGATTTACTCTAATTAAGTATTGTCCATGAAACATGGTTTGTGATATGTAAAATTCAACTGGAAACTACACACAACGACACTTGTAACAATTGGAGTCGACAAACATTAATTCAGAGCGAAATCATATGTATTTTAAATTAAATATTTTATGATATTTTTAGAATTTCATTGTTTCGAATCAGTATTTTCATATATAATATCAATATTTTCTCTTATCTCTGGTTACATCTTACTCAAAAATTCAGAGAATGGATCAAACAACTGATTAATTCACTTACTAAATTAGATATTATTTTTAATGAATTATAAACATTTCTTTTATTCTTAAATTCGAATAAACTCTCAATGTCTTATGATTGTCAATTATAAAATAACCACGATCTATATATTATCTAGTCAATCAAATATTTATATATTATTAAACCCCTCATCATTAAATTGAACTAAATAATATGGATATATCTCTTAAATAATAATCGTTCAAATTAAATTGCACTAAAATATTTCTTGACTTTTTGATTTACCTTTTCTTCTATCAAATGAGTAAACTCATTTAATCGAGTCGTATTAAGTTTAAAGAGCTTTCTTGTATAGAATCAAGACAAATTATAAATCATATTGATACGGATCACCCAAACCTTGTAAGATACCGTAATTTAGTTTTATTTCTAAATTTGCATGTCTCATTCAAATAAACTTTATAGAAGCAATTTGTAGATTAACTCGCATTAAAATTATTTACCTATATATATCTCTAATGGCGAGAGTACTGTTCAGTCATATATTTAAAAATTAGAAATTACATAAACTTCAAAATTCGTTGTTTAACAATCTCATCCAATTAAATGAGTAGACCTGAATGTATTATTTATTTTCTATTTAATATTTTTTTAATTTACAACCACAGCATAAGTATGAAAATCATTCATCACAATAACAAAAACTCATTAATCTTATTTAATGTTTCAAAGTTTGGATGAATTTTTCTACACAAAAAATAAATAAAATAGACAATATTTTAACGAAAATCAAATGAATTTCTGTTTATTAGACATGGGGTTAAACATGACTGACATTTCAAAATTCATGATAACGAATACTTCAAGATGAAGTTTGTAAGAGGGTATATGAATTATAAAATAAATTAGAATCGTTAAAGCCGAAATCTATTTGTCAAATCTATTTATGGTTAAATAAAATGAGTATATATTTTAAATTAATAATTATTGAATATATTTATGTATTGCTTTGATTAAATTAAGTAGAAAAATCTACATGTAAATATAACAAGATGACTGAAGGTGCAGAAATTTATATTTCAAAAACATTTACATAAAACCAACAAATGATGGGTTTATTTGAGTCTACTATAATATATTGTAATCCCTAAGGGTAAAAATAAACTTAATATATTTATATGAGATCATGTGAAATTTTATTATATATTTTAGAAATATTTCTTGTGGGGTATAATGTGAGTTCACCAAGAATCGAATCGACAATAAACGGACCCCTCATCATCTGCCTACCCTCTCGGACAACTAAGCTCAGTTACGTTACAGAGGATAACATATATCTATAAACTTTTTAATGATAGTATAATCATAATATATGTAATTAAATATCCATGAAATATATATGACTTAGATATATAAAAATACTAAATGCGAAATAGATCAATATAATAAAATTTATATTTAGTTAAATATTTGGGATCAAAATTATTAAATAACGTAAAGATAAAATCATCAATATTTTTATATTATAAATTAAAAAATAGAATATACATATAAAGGTTTCC
>JWZT01002018.1:161026-177176 GCA_000827895.1 Thelohanellus kitauei
CGGTCGCTCGTGGCGTCCGCCACTTTGACAAAGTTAGATTAGTTTAATGAAACCTTGCATTATAGATTAAAGAATAAATAGACGTAACCGATAAGGGATATCCCTCAACCCCTATCTTCAAATATCAATGGATATTTGTAGAACATTCAAAAATGAAATAGATGACAATGGGACTGCACTCAAATGAAATATTCTCACCATGGCTTCGTAAGGACCGTCAGATTAAACATTTAGAGGTGATAGAACCACTTTTCAATGATTATTTAAAATGACGCAAAAAAAAGATTGCGTAAAACAACAGTTACAATGCTTAAAATGATAAACGTTTAGATAGTTTGATTGCGGATAATGCGCACGACAAGGATTAAAATTAAAAAGCGTTGGCGAGTGAGTCAGACTATTCTATTATATATATATATATAGATTTTTTGTTAATTTGATGCAATATTAGAACTTATAAACCACATTAAATTTTAACTGTTTTTAAATAGATTACTAATTAAACAAAATATATTTTTTATGTTTTACGAATGAGCATGTAGATTTTATAATCACGATACATATACTGTCTCCGTAAACCATTTAACATGTTGTGCCTTTTGAAAGTTGAACAAAATAAATTCATGAAATAAATAAATTTCGCGATTTTCCACATAACTGAGGTTCAAATTATTTCCCAATATTACGTATTGCAATATAAATTTATATTTTAATCATGTGAAAGAATTTAAATAATGTCAAATTAACCACCATTAAAAAAATTTGATTTATATGGAAACTGTCTTGAACGTATGTGATTTTTGGGCTACAGTGTGAGCATGCTCTACATGTGAATAAATCCTAAATATAATAAAAATTCATCTCTCCTGGTTTCGAAAATTTGAATTAAAATATATATTAGGAACAGCGATTAACCTATGTTAATGAAATAGATTTTATAATTCGATTATATAGTACTTAAATATGTTTATCAAAACCCATTCACAGATTATTGCACCTTAACTAAGATATTATATAAAAAATCGCGATAATATGATTTTTTCATCAAATATATCATTAATAAATATTGAATTATTTATGTTCCTATTTTATATTCATTAGATTCTGTGTGATGAAAACATCTAGAGAGACTATGATTATTTAGTCTCTATCAATCTTAAGGAATGTACATTTACAACCAAACATTGAAGAAAAAGGTTAATATAAAAGGGCTGAGAAGACACATATATTATTTAAAAATTTCGGAGATTAAATATGATTTATATAACACACATATTAATTCGTTGTATGTTATCTTTATACGACCTCTCCATAAGCGAAAAAAATTGTATTATTATATCGTAAATTGAATGATTATAACTAATCTTATGAAATTATATTAAAAATATTTAATATTATATACCTTGTCGTACCTCATATGAACTGGTATAAGCACATTATTTTAAAATAAATTTTCAAAATTACATTTTATGTTACTTAATCATGAGTTCAACAAATAATATTATGGGCCCATAGTTATACAATACTTAAAGCCACATCATAGACGAGGACGTTTTCGAGCACATATAAAATATCCTGTCATTTGCCACATGGCAGATCATTCTATGTACAAAAATGACGTTTATCTTTACTCGAATTTGTTTTGTATCAAAATGAAAAACCTGCACTGTATAAATGATAAATATATTGATATTAAATTTGGAGTGGCAAATATTCTGCCATCTAACCTTACTGAGTGATTTTACACATCATGTGGGTATGGCTAGTAATTTCATATTATATAGTAATAAGGCAAGCAGCTATATCCTATCATAATCAGAAGTACTTTAATTCTTCGAAGGTCTTATACGGTTTTTTGTCACGAAAAACATTAATTATATATTAGTATTCAACAGTTTATTTTCAGAGATTTACGGGATACAATGTCTGCTTTTCAGAAAACGTGCCACAAAATTTTTTAAAACTTGAAAAATAGTCATATTGGCGAATATTGGTGGTCATAAGGCCATCAAAACCATATATTTATCTCAATATAACACGAAGATTAAGATACCAAAGCCGTTGGCGTAGTAATAAACGTTTGATATCTTAACCAACTTTTTATTTTCAGTTTTGTATACTCTGAGTTTAATTTAAAGTATTAATTGTTTAAAATCTTCTGAAATGTCATTCATCGGTACTACATTAGTGATTCACAACCAAGAAAAACTGTCGGCTTCGAAATATTACTTCTCATTAGTTAGGCGAATTTAATGTATATTTTTTTGTAGTTTTAACATTAAATGAGCTGTCATAACATTTTTCGGCATAAGATGGATTGCTAGACTCTATATACTGCACTCGATAAAAGAATTCAGCAATATTTTTTCATTTGTACTTTAGTTTACATATTTTACCTGCTTGAATCAGTTTGTGGAGATATCTAATATAATTTGCTGTTTTCTGGTAGAAATCAAGATATAGCAGATATTTTTTTCGAGCGTAATTTTTATCCTCTCATAAATTATGTGATAGTTATGATTACATAACATCTATATCATCTATAATTTAACTCATTTATTTCATTAATTTGTAGTGTTTAATGTCATTTTTTTTATTCTGCGCATTGATGATGATATGAAAAAGAAATTAACGCATAAATTCAGAAATATATATCGTTGTAAATTATCGATGAAAATGATTTTTGGCCAAATAATGGAAATCGTGAAAATTAAATCTTGGATATTTATTGAATGAACACATTTTTTAATTAAAATAGTTAATTGCATTTATATGATAAATATTTATTTGTATGATACAACAGATTATCATTAACAAAACTCAAGATATAATTATATTAGATAAGTAAAGTACAACTCAACATATTTAATTCAAATATATACATGTTTTGGCTAAACCCGGATCACAAAATATTTTTTAATGTTGTGTATTTAAATTTCTCATTTTCTTAAGTTGGTTTTCGCATTAATTAAATCATTACAACATAGAAGATGTTAAATTTCGACAGTAAATCATTCATATTAAAAAAAATGTTATTTCCTTAAGTTTCATCAAGATCTAGCTTTACAAATTTACATATCCTAAGATAAATATACCATATTGTAAGGAAAGGGATATATTAATGCTTTTGTTAATATCAAACAACAATGTTTAAAATAATACTTCACGTAGTTTATATTTAAGTATGAATTATCCTAAGTTAAATTTAAGATTTCAAAATGTATCTACGCATGGCAAGGATTTAACATTCTTGAACATAGGTTGCTTGTAATAGAAGTCTCCAAAAAACAACCTTTAAATTTATATAATATCAAATAGTATAATAATCAATCTATAAACATCAGTCTAATAATAGTAGACGTTTTCGCACATTTAAAAATGAATTTTAAATAGAAATTATTGTTTAATGTATAAAAGTTTGTAATATTATATTCAAAAATTATATTTGAAAAAAAAAGTTGTTAAATAGTATCGCAATAACAATCGAATCATCCTAAATGTTAACAAAAGTGCTAAAACGATTGATAATGAGAACAATCTTATCGCATAAAAGGTTAGCATGTCTGTTACAATACAAAGTTTATTGTGTCATCAAACTAGTGTCGATTCGTCGATGTTTTTCACAACATCAAACAAGATTATTTCGTATTTTACTTTGAAGTTTTACTTATTTACATTTCTTAAGAAACTATTTTGAAAAATGTTATGTGGTCCATTTTAAGCACAAATTAATCGTTCGTCCATAAAACAAACCAATTTATTTAAAAATCACAAGAATATTTTTTTACAGTGTTTTTGACAAAATACAATTCTTTTGTGTTCCTATATATAAAATCTTGTATCAAAATATCAAAACAACATATCGTGTGTCATTGCTTAAGAATTTGGAAAATAAACAGAATTTTGGTCGTATAACACCGATAATTTTCCCCGACATGTAGAAGAACCTCTATATTTTATATAAACCATTAAAAAAATTTAATTTTGAATTTTTTAGGTAATTTCTGAAAAATTATTTCATAGATGGAAAGTATTCGCTTGACGCATTCTCCTAATACCATAATGAATACAATAAAAAAATTTGAAAGAAAGTGTAATAATATTATACTTTGTAAGAAATATAATAATATAGTTATAATTGATCCAATATTCAGATTAGAACAATGTATATTATGTTTGTATTATGTAAAAATCCCGTGGATTATCAATTCTGTCATAAATGCTAATATGTCAAATGATTTTTTAATGTCATTGGTCCCGAAAATTTAACATTTATCTGGTTTATAAAAATACATACAAACTTAGTTATTACAAATTAGATAATGTTCATATCATTTCAGGTACTATGAATATATTTAAAAATAGATTTAAGATTCTTAATTATAACAATTTGTAAAATAACATATTATAACTGTATAAACATGTAGTTATTAATCTCAATTAATGTTCTAAAGTTACAAATTTAATCTAATGATCTGGTATTTTGTTTGCTTTTAATTTAATGAGTTTCCCAATCAAGTCCGTTATTTTCTCGATCTAGTGAGTTATTTGTCCGATCGAGTAAGGTATTTTCCAGATTAAGTCGTCAGATTTTTTAACTCAAATTGTATCAATATTTAGTAGTAAATACATAATAATTTCTACATTTTTTCATTAGATTACCGTAATAAATAATAAATTATTTCTATTTTAGTATATATCGGTTGAGGTTATCACAGTTCGAAGGTGTAATTTCGATTCAGCCACTTGGAAAATTAGGTGTATTTCTGATGTCGGGGACGTTTGTCTCCTAGCCTTCTTCAAGGGAGATGATTATCCATGTAATGTAAAAAATACTTTTCGACATTTCATGGAGGTTTTTGAACTGTTTTATTCCCAGTAAAATTCGTGACTGTATTTTCAAAATGGACAACGTTAAGTTACCCAAAACCAATAGGATCCAGACCTTGGTGAAAGAGAAATACAACATGGTAATATACCTTCAAGCATACCGGAATTTCTTCAACCAGAATTAAAAATTGTAACCAATAGGGAAGAACATGGTAAAACATGAGTCACCGAGATGAGAAACCGACCTATTTAACCAAGGAGATATATATAAGTTACATCTACCGACTGTGATAGCTACTAGCGAAATATGCTGAAATACAAAACAAGATGTTACGCATGAGAGAAAATTAATGAATATGTGTAGAATTTTCTGTTTTATTGCTAAATATTGGTAAAATATGAATTTAAAATTTTGAGAACATGATTTGGAAACTTTATTATTAGTGTATTGTGAATGTAAAAAAAATTGATGATACTTTTATTTCATAAAATAAATTTTTGTAAAATATATATCAAAGCGACCTAAAAAATATACATTATTTGCTTAATTTCATAATAAATTTTCTTCATGATTTTTCATATTAATTTCGTACATTTAAAATACAAAAATGTTATTAATTTGTATTAAAAAACGATCCTACATTGGTTGTGTTGAAATATTTGGAATTTAATAAATATAATACTCTTAAAATAGATTTCTTGACTTAATAATGAACAGATCACTCTTGTTCTGTTTGTGATAAAAAGTATTTTTTGCCTATACTGACACTATTTTCTTGCTAATAATCAATTAATGAATCCTTAAATAAGATATAATGAAAAGTATTTTTTTAAATTCAATTCTAAGCCTAAGCACATTCGTAAATTTTAGTGTTTTTGTTTATTTATCAGAGGTTAGAAATTGATGTTACAATATCGAGATATTCCTGCATGTTTCACTCCAAAACCAACTACAATATAGAAGATTTCATATAATTTATTTTGTAAAATAACAATATTATTATTGTGATTACAACAATATAAAAACAGTATATAGAGAAAAAAATCTTTTATTTATATCATCATTAACGTTAAATATGAAAATTGTAAAATAAGACAAATAAAGCTAAGTTATAAATCTATTATATATTTGAACCTATTATCAGAAAATGTTAAATATTTTGTAGGATGACTTCATCAATATCAGAAGAAGTAGGTTTTATAAAGTGTATTACATAAAACTGTTTTGTTATTTTAATTTTTTATTCAATCAGGTAAATACTTACAATGAAATATTTTAATATGCAATGAGTGTTTGCTTAAAAATAAATAATAATACTTAAATGCTGTTCATAAAAATTTTTTACATAGACAAATTTTGACCGGATTACATCTTGATTCAGATATTAGGCTTTGCTGATTAAACGGATTAAATTCAGGTTAAAAATCGATTATTTTTGAATTCATATATAAATTATATTAAACGTATCTTTACATACATACGCAAAACATATAGCTAAATGTTGCACTTGGATATGTTTACTCAACTTGTATCTAACTCCGTAAATTCTATTGGATTTTTATGCCATTTGAGAATTTTGACAGAAGAAATGTCCTTCGAACAATGGTTCAAAAAAAAATGGTCCCACATCCTAAAGAATGATATTTTTCATCATGTATGGATTTTAATTTATTAAATAAAGTAAATCGAAAATATTACATCGATTTCGTATGCAATAATAGCGATAAGAGAAATCAAAAACATCTGGTAAGATGAGTTTTTAGGTATTAGGATCATTCCTGTAGGTCTCTCAAACGCCTGTTGACGAACTTTACGCCGGTTCTTCGATTTTGTGCAAACAAAATATAAACGGAATAGAGTCATTTCTGTAGATATGACACAGCACATGAGCAAATATGACTAAATCTTAAAGAAAACGTTAGGTTTATGACAACTATAAGATTTGTTCATGGAAGTTTTCAATAGTATTACATAATGCTGGGTTCTTGGAATGTATGAGACTACATCAAATTTTATTTCTTGATTTAAACATAAATTGGTATTTTGATCTGCTTTTCGAACAGAAAAGCATTCACTCTCAGAATTAATAATAAGGTAAGCATGAAATCAATTTTTTTAGACATTTTTACAGGATCTGGAATGAATATATATTTTTTTGACTTATTCATATTTTTTCAATTGTTCATAATCTAGTTTTAGTAACTGCCATTTTGAATCCTCATATGTTAATGAAACTGTCAACCACAGTTTGTTTTGAGGGGTCGGTTTGTCTCAAAGCACGCCCTATGACCAGTAACCGGTGAACACACACACATACATAAAATAGGCTTACCTGGGCTCAGTTAGATAATCTTCCAAAATGGATGCCAAGACAAAGAGAACCTTACTCCAAACAAAAATCTATATAATATTTGTAAATAATTATTCGGTGAAAAAATTTTCAGAGAAAGGTTTGGGATAAAGCATAAGATTCTTTCGATAATAATATGCTCACATTTCCCAATACGAGGATCTTAACTAGAATCGAATTTGTTTTGTTAAGATGTGGATCCATACACTCATATAATGGGTAATTATTAATAGAGACATACTAATAATAAAATATAAGTGGCAAAACTATCATTAGTTTTATCAAAAACAATCATAAATATCAAGTTTTATATGATGTAACAGATACATGATCAAAAACAAATAGAACAAACTTAATGTCAAAACGAAACTATTCCTATATTAAAGCATTTCACAATTCATTCGAGTAAAAATTTTTAGAATTACTTACTATAAGCAATTTTAAATAAAAAAATGGCCACATGAGAAGCTTGTAGCGCGTGCATAAAAACTACTTCAAGTAAGGCCTAATCGATAAATGCACCCTCTGCATAGATTTAAGAAAGCATTTGCCTTGATGAAAACGATGAATAACAGATTTGTAGATCATTAATGCAGTACAAATGTTATAAAAAGTAAAAATTAAAAAAAAATTCGGACACATTTATTGAATTATTTGGACATTGATGAAAAATTGCGTTGACTATAGATAATACATTGGATAAAATTATCGAAAATTCCAATTAATAGATCATTTATTTCCTCCGATTCACCTAAATTTATCAATAAAGTACTTATTCGATAAAATCTCTCTCTATTCTTCAATCAAGTATCATAGATATTTTATACATATTCTCAATTTGAAACAATTCTATGAGCCTATAATTTATGACAAAACAAATACTTTGGTATTATCTTAAAATGTTCATTCAGATTGCAATTAAAACATTATAGAGATGCTCGATATAGTTTTAGCTCATATAGAAACTAATGGTGATTGTAGATCCAAGATAAAAATAGATTTATATACAGTATTTCTCAAAAATGGAATTTTTATCAAATACATTGAATAAATTTATCATATAAAATGTAAAGTATGAATCATGAAAAACTTTATATGAATATATCATATCAATAGTTTATTTTTTTATGAGACAATCAGAGAGATACTGTTCAATTATAAATGATATATTTACTAATTCGATTGCCAAAAATTCAATTTTTATTCAGAAATATTGATTGACATCAGAGTTTTTTATGTTGTAATCGGCCAAATAAAAATACAAAAAATTAACGTTTCACATGGGTTCAATGCGATTCTCTGATAATTCTCCATGAAAGTGTGTTTCAATTATGGTTATTTCACCAAATTCATAACTCACGAATTCAAAAATTAATTTCCAAACCTTCATCACCATGTCCTATGATTCAAGTTTGGAATTATTTTATTATATTCAAATGGTTGAAACAAATGTCATCACCACCTCTATTATATTGTGCAATATGACAACTTTGCTATATCTATTATGATCTACTTCAATTATACAAATTTAAACGTAATCGACTTCAGCTTTCGTCTATCAGATATCATTTTTGAAATATTAAGACTTTTCTGAAATGTATTGTGAAAGAATCTACAGGATGTTTTTGTAATGAATTATGGTCATTGCCTATTAGTATTCTTTGGTTTAAAGGTTGATTAATTATTTAGGCTCAAATGGATGTTGATTCGCTACCTACTCATGTTGGAATATTGAAGTAAGTTGGCGACTTTAAAACCAATGAGAACTTATAAAATAACCACCATATATAGAGAGCTCAGAATCGATGTTGGTTTATGTTCCATAATTAATCTACTCCCACACCCTATTTCAATAACAATCAAACATAGGTGGTAAAATAATATTTGTATACGATAGGTTCATCAAATATAAAATAGAATAACGTTTATATTTGAATGATTATGAATTTGAATGTGTTCGTAAGTTGATTATTATTTAAAAATTTCAATTAATAGAATTTTTTTTTATATGATTTTGAACTCTAAAAATTCTATTAATTTTACATCATGTTCCTTTTAGAATTTCTCGAAAACTCATTCCAAATGATTTAAATGAAATTTATTTTTTTTATTTTTTGATATTCATATTTGAGTAGAACGCCATATCAAATTTAATTTGGATGAATAAACATAAATATTTAGGTATGATTTTCTTGAGATTGAAGAACATCGTTTAATTCATTCAATTATAGTATAAATTTTTTTTACTCAAAATTACCAAAAGGAACTCTCTGCGCAAAGTTGAAACCTAATATAGAGTTTACAATGAATATTTTTACCAAGAATCCTGTCAGGCATCTCATTAGCATTTATCTTAATCATATACTGAGTTCTACTCTTTTAATTGTAGAACAGAAGGCATAACCCGTTGATGTTGCTACTCGAAAATTTTTTAGAAATATACAACTAATTATATGTTATCAAAACAAGTTATTTGGAAATACAATTAGGTATTTCATTTTGTATATAAAAATTAATTTTAAAGGGCTGGTCTGCTCGTGATCATAGATATATTTTTAAAAAAGTGAAATTTTTGAAAATAAATACAACTCGAAATTTATAACATAGAATGACGTATTTTAGACATGTAAAATAGCAGATATAGCACAATATTCTTTAAAATAATTTTTAACATAGTTCTAATAGCATTTTTTGATAAAGCTGTAGTATTTCATATCATTAAACAAAGATAATTTTTTAATATTCATTAGAAACTTCATAACAAAAATTTTGAAAAAATTACAACTATGTACAACTGGTTTAATGTTAATATAAGTTGTGAATATTCATAATTGAGACATATTACACCAATAAATCTTAGATCTATCCGTATTATTCTTTATAAATATTTAAAATATACATATAAACTGAAGGAATGTCGTTCAAATAGCTCTCATTGAAAAGAATACTGCGTTACATAATAAAAAATGCAAACAGCGATCCTCTGCCGTTATTTCAATATAGCTCTCAATGATAAAAAACAACGATTATTAAAAAAGTTGGTTTTGAATCATATTATACGAAATTTTAAAGTAAAATCCGGAAAATTTTCAAAGAAGGCTGTGAAACTGCGTTTGATGTAAAAAATACAATAAATACACATAAAGACGACGTATTAGATTTTTTTATCTGCGATAAAAAGCTAATATTTTATTAAAAAAAAATTTTTATAACTAAAAGGCGAAGGAATAGCGTACCCGACGTTTTGTGTATAAAACTGGTTGCAATGATTATTACAATGGTTAAAATAGTTATAAAATTATTTGGCATTGTTATTAAACTGATCGCAATTATTTTTAAGTTGATGGTAATGATTAAAAATAGGTTTTTAGATAAAAATGAAATTCTTTTTATTAAAAATGGATGTTAATTTAAAATTGAAAAAACTAGAAGAATTTCCAGATCTCACAAAGCGCAGACAACTAAACAGTCGAAGAACGTACAAAAGTATTTTTTGAGTTCTTTGAGTATATCATAAATGCTATATCTCTCAAAAATCGCTTTCGGCTGATTCACTATCTGTAACTGTTAAAATTGAAGACAGTTCATCGAATATTGAAGTAATTTAGAAAAATAAATAAATGAACCTAATCCGATAAAATTGTTTAAAAGCAAAAAGGAAATTTTTTCGCGTGATATCGTTTATGAAGAATCTTATCACACTCTAAAAAATATATCAAATCATTTTTTGATATTAAAGAAAAGGATAAAAGTTCGCACATTAAAGCGTGAGATATATGTCTAAAACTATTCTTTTAAAAATATAAAATTTATTCACGAACCATATAATATATTAAATGTACATCAGAAAACATACGAAATGTCAATAAATAATTGGAACACTCAACCTGTAATAGATAAATGAATTTTTATCAATGAAACGGGATTTATTATATCGATGTGGAGAAATTATTGAATGGCAGCTGATTGAAATCGAAATGATAAAAATTAAATACATAAAATCCTAAACTATTTCGGTTTGTGAGGCAATCTCTAGACATTTAATCATGTGGGATGAGGTTTATGAGAGAGCTGCTTATCTTGACTATTTATTTGATTTTTTGGCAGATTTAATGAAAGATATACAGAAATAAAATGGAAAAATCATATTTTAATCATAGATTATGTCCGTTTTCATAGAGGCGGATCCAAAAATAATTTCGTAATTTTCGTAATTCAAGTCTCTTAATTGCCACATGGCTTATCTAAAACGCTAAGATTACAAACGTAGTACCTGATTTTTTCCTTACATTTTACATAATATATATTATATCAAGTTTTTTATGATATTCTAATTGTCGCTGCAATAAAGATGCAGAATTAATTATCAATCCAACATTCTTCAAAATAAAACTTGAGCGCCAAAACATACTGATATAAGGCGAGATCGCTAAAATACTCTTCGCAAAAACGCCATAGCTCATTTTTACTTAAATTACACATTTTTATATTAAGCATATTTTTCATGAATATTAAAGTGTTCCCGCCTAAATATCTCCATTAAAGATGCCGCAAAAATTAATTTACATAAGACTACGGAACAAAACCTTCAGGATGGAGGGCTTTTTCTCTAAAATATTCTGCGCCTTAACGTCACATACCACGATAATTGATCTAGAATATGAGCAACGACGACTAAGAATATTTAAAATTAAGACGTACAGTGTTAATATGAACACACATAATAAAACAGCAATTTTTTATAATTACAATATATCTGGAATACAATATATGAATGGTTTTTCGGCTATTGCTCTGATTGTATGAACCCCTGTGGTTCATTTAAATGAATGTTTTTAATGTTCCCTCTCCAAAACACGATAGATTTCAATATTTGTATGTGAAATATATTTTAAGTTAAACCAGATCGAAACGATCAAATTTCCCTAGGATTATTAATTCTAGTAAGTTAATATAAAAAAAGTTTGTATGTATAGGAAGTGGTTTCAAACATTTGATCGATGAATATAAAAATGAAATAAATATCATATCTACTTTAACATAAACAGAAGCCTTCTTTTTTACAATTATTTTTTCAGATCTTCGTTTTATAAGATCTTATTGGGAAAATTGATACAAAACCTCAAACCAGATTTGAGCCCCTTCAATGATGCGTTAAAATCTTAAAGACTGCCTATATTTACAATCGATATATATATGAACTATCTTTATTAATAGATTCTGCATATTAATAATCTAAATATTTATCAACAGATTATCACATTCATCAGACTGGAAGGGCATGTTTTGGATGGTTGTGTTCAAAGTAATCGGGATCCTAAATTAGGTCCAAAAATCCAGATGATCGTTATAAGAAATACTGCGAAGTGGGTTACAAATTCAAAAGTGATGGTAAATGGTCAGGTGTAATTGTTCTCATTTTTAGAAACAGGAGATGCATATTTGAAAGCAGGTGAAATCGCTGAAAACGAAATACAAAACTTACTAATGAAGCTTTAACCGATTATGATATTTCAGCTCACTGATATCTCAAAGGATTGTCCCCTCGAGCTTATTATATCTGTTTAAGTCCATTGAAGGTTATCTCAAAAAAGTTTCAACTGATTTAATTTAGAAATGGATCGTAGTTGCAAACCATATATGTGTTTATTTTTGATACATCTATGAAATAGAATTTGGATAAGTCGTTAGGAGCAAAGAATTATACGATTGGGGAGGTGAATTTTCCGTTACTTTCCAATGTTCACACCGATTGAGATTCACATCCGATTACATGGTCTTATTTTGTAAAAACTTGTGGTTTGTGTGTAAAAACAATTATTATGTCATTGTTAAAATCAAATGAGAACATTCACTTTCTGAAATCTAATGTAGTAAAAATGGCTCTATTTGCAACTGACTTTTTATGTCATACCAATATAGATATGAAGGCAATGCGTGCCTTTTTTGGATATACATAACAACTTTGACAATGAGATCATCCATCTCAGTGATAGGTATAAACCTATTCTTAAAACAGCGAAATGATCGTTCGTGTCAATAATAACTACGACACGTTTACAGCTGATCTGTACAGAAGAATCGATTATTAAAATATGTTCGATTCAGAAAAGAAGAAGGAAATCATCGAAGAAATAGAAAGAATAAAGAACGATAATTAAATGAGTGTACCTACTTGTGAATTTTTGAAGGCTTGCTTTGATATTATCATCTAATTTGACTTATTTCATTTATAATGATTCTTTATAATCCTAATCTCGCATCGACAGTAAATTGTAATGACCACCAATCAAATCTTGGCGATATTAATTTGTTTTTTTAGTGTTCACTTAATAAAATCCTAACTACTTTTTTTAAATATTGATGGCTACTGTAATGGCTTATATGCTCTCCGTAATGACATTCAATAAATGCTCAAAATATATGAGGCTCCATACTATTTTTAGTGCTGGATGAACCTAAAAATACAACCAGACGTATTTATAAATCATAGAAAAACATCATATTCATTCCTGCATTTTGCGTGATTGCGATTTACATAGTATGATCTGAAAAGTTCCAACAAATATTGATGTATGCTGAATGAGTAATTTATAAAACAAAGTGATTTGGAATTTAATCTTAATTCCACCTTCTAAAATCAAAAAAAAAAGTCTGTTTCATTTGATTTTGCATTGGTATAGTATATTAATGAATTTAAACAACATTTTTCGGGACTTTTAAAAATTTACAATTTGTGAATTTATTCTAATTCACCATAAATAAAATAAGATTGAAAAAATTTCGAAAATTCAAAACAGTTTTACACAACGCGCGTCCTTGTGTTAATCGAATTAAAAATTAAAGTTGTCAAAATTAATTAAAAAAATACTCGAATCAATATAATTTATATTGTTTAACCATTGACAATCTCTGTAAATATTAAAGGATATATTATTCAATGATTATTGAACAATGGAGGAGATTTATCTGTATTTGTTTTCTGGTTGCCATCATACATTTAAACTGGATATCTATATTTTTGTACCAAGTCTCTATTAGACAGACAGCAATCATCATTTACTGATAAAATAAATTTGGTAGATACCCAAAGTGACCACGTATAACAATTGTGTCGATTTATATGCCTATATATGGTTTTTACTTTTTGCTGATGATACTAAAATATAGTAAATATATTACTAATGTGAATCTAAAAAATTGAATAATCCAAAATGATTAAATTTGAAATTTCGATAAATCAAATAGTACTTGTTTTTTTTTTAATGTGATTAAATTTATATTGCCCACTATAAATAAAAATTATCAATTACGTAAAACCTGATACAAACGATAAATTCTAGTGAAAAGTTCATTAGGCAATATATTCTTTAAAATAGTTGTAATAACCCACCCCCCTAAGGTATAAATATTTTTGTGATCTCAAAACTTTTCGTTAGCGTGGGCACATTCATAACTTTTAAAGTCGTTTCATATCTTGTGCAAACGACCTTTGAACTCCGTATCGAATTTTTTTACTCGAATATGGCATGGACTTTTTAATCTAAGGTAATAAATTCAAAGGATATTTTATTGAAAGAAACTTTAAAATTTTCCATTTCAACTAAGAGTTAATGAATTAAGGAACGACTCGTTTTTTATTTTAATGTAAAAACGAGTTTCTGTCAATACATAATGTACTTTTGAGGTTAAAACAAGTGATTCTTTGAAAATTAATTAATTTATCAATATATATGGTAATAATAAAGAAAAATTCTGAATTGATGATTGATCAAAAAAGACATCAAGCTTAGATTATATATTTGGGTTGGATGGATATATATTTTTCGGCCCCCTAACCCTAGCTGAATAAAATTATCAATATGTGGATATTGTTTTTTAAATCTACAAAAAACTACTGATTGAAAAATTTAGCTGAACATTTATATATATATATATCCTGTCGATTCTCGTTCCCACAAACGGATCATATATCAAAGTGGTTATCGGACAACTGAGTAGTGATCAATGATATCGAAGAAAGTAAAAGTTCAATATTCAAGTTTTAAAAATATACTCATCTTTTTAATTGGTCAAAGGATGATTTTGTGATATCTACTACATTATAAAATTTTCTGTTAACATTATCATTAGAATGTTATAGTAAATATATTGTCAAAATGTAGAACTGATATCCCTCTTTTATTGACAGATGAGTAGAAGACATAGCTAATGGTTCATCATTAATATGATGCACTTATGAAAAATGGCGAATTGTTTAATGTCGAAAGGGATTAGTAGACGATTCTTCATTAAAAAGACCTCTTTAAATTTTTTTAAACAATTATCGAAAACATTCATATCATTGAAATATACTTAAAATTGAATATATACAATCATCTAACATAAGGAAGCAATCTATTTGAAATCATAAATCGTAATTTGATATAAACTAACATCGAAAATCGGTATGTATATGCACTGTGGGTATTCACTGACTACTTGGAATCAATCTGGATTCTTTACAATGGCAGAGAAGTAACTAGACCTCAAAATAATGAGATTCCACATCATTCGTTGACCCAAAATCTCTTTGTTGAAATATATTCACTCTCAAATAGCAGTTCTCAACCTTTTTGGGGCGGCGAACACTAAAAAATTTTATGGATGCAAAATTTAACTGTTGATTTTTTTTTAAATTAAAAATCGTAATCATAGTATATATTACTGATGCACAAGATATAGATTAACATTTCAGAAATCGAACTTAACATAATTTTATATTTAATATCAAAAAATATGCAAATATTTTTGTTCAAAATATTTTTCTACTTACAATTTAAAAAAAAAATATAATATTTAACAATTGTATTATATACTATTTTATACATCATTACAACCATATTCATGCTGTATTATTATATATTATTTTGAATGCTTAGTGGAGAATAGACAATGATAACTGAATTAATACAATTTAGTTTTGAAAA
>JWZT01002018.1:179410-205870 GCA_000827895.1 Thelohanellus kitauei
TTACATAATTATATTTTTTATGATTTCGATATTACAGAAATCAAAATAAAAATTATTAACTGTCTTTTGAATGTGAGGATTCAAAATATGGGTGACGATCTACATAGTATTGGTTAATTAAACAAAGGACAATTTTTTTTAAATGAAAAATTATTACCGTTTATTGGAACTATTAAACGTTTAGCCTTAAGCCGCATAATAATTGAAGACAGTGATGTTCTTATTAGCTTTTTTATTTGCAGACATCCCATCATATTTTGGATTCATATCGTCAAAATATCAAATTGAAATATGCTATAAAATTGTAGAGTTTAATTAACATTAGGCGAATTTTGATAGGACCTATCTTATTGGATTCCGATTCCCCGGTTTCTTTTCTATTTATCCTCCATCTATGTATTTAACAATCAAGCTTAAGCACTGTTCTCTATCAGATTATAATTGCGTAGCTGGAGATTATTTAGATTTCCATTTGATTTTCCATTCAGTGAATTGTAAAAAAACGATGGAAATTAGCCAGGTATTTTATGACAATACTTACACTGTAATTTTTAGCTGATTGTCAGGTATACGATATATATTTGAGCGCCTCTATAAGTCACAACTTTTTTACGAAATTTAAATTCATTCTTCATCCTGACTATGAAGACCAATTTCACGGGATCAATGACCATTTTCGTTTGGTAGCTTTGTTTATAAAATTCAAATCGAAAGATACAGAAGTAAATATTTGTCACAATAGATATTGCAGGATTCATACAACATATTGAGGGTGGCGAAGGCAAAAAGAACCGACGCGAACCTTATAAACATTCATAGTTTCAATTTACAACACGACAATCAATCTACCTGCTTGTTTTTGATGGTATACCAACAATTAAAAAAGTATATGAGCAGAATGTTTGTAATACAATATGATACGATCATCGAGTCTAAGCAATCATATTCTCAATTTGTTGAAATGGTAATCCAAATATTTAGTGAAAATAAAGATGATTATGATGATAATTTATTTACACTTTATCTTACGGGATGGAGAGGAATTTGTCCAGCTAAAATTCCATCTCCTCTGATGATTCCAAGATTATTGTATGACCCTTCATGGGAGGTGAATTAAATGTTGATATAGAAATTTAGAATTAAATTTAATGTAGATGACATCACTTACAGTACCAGGCAAATATCACATGTGCGGTTTGAAAATGGAATGATAAAAATTCTCCCAGAAAGTGAACTAATTTTTACTAATCTGGATTTCAGTAGATTCGATTCACGTTTTTCAGTATCGTATTCAAATGGTAATGTAAATTTTGAATCTAGGTTTCGTTATTGATCGGGTCAATAATTTGCCTTTAGTTGAATTAGGATACATTGAACATCAGTGCGTTTTAGAAAATCAGGTATGCATTTTATGAGATTTAGATAATAATTTTGACAGAATACTATTTCGCGGATTCATATGTTGAAAGATGTATGCGGTGTCGATTTGATTATGGCGATACCAATTCAACAAGCATATTTGAAAACATAGAACATAGGGGAGTTCAGGAGTGCAAAAAGCACAAAACTTGTATTATATTTTTATATATAGGGATATATGGAGATGTATTTCGAGGTCTTCTTCATTTTTGATCCTGCAAGATATTTCGCTTAAAAATGAAAATAAAATTCTAAAAATTCATTGCCATATATGCTTTATGATATTTACCTTTGAGTACATTTCATTAAGTAATTTGTGATTATTTACTCGAATTTCGAATTGCAAACATCTAGGATATTGAGGGATAAATGAGAAAATAAAATATTTAACCATGATATAGAGATTATGTAAAGCGTTTTCGTCAAGTACTTTGAAAGTAAATTGTTAGAATCCTTATATGTTGAGTTTGATTCGTTAACATATGTCTAAGTAGAATCGTTTGATGCGTGTCGTATTGCTATCAATGCCTTGATACAAATTTAATAACTAAAATCGTTAGAGAGAGTATAGTTGGTTACGAGATTTGAAAAATCATCCTTCAGAATTTATATTTTCATATACAGGAAACTATGTATGACGAATAGTCATACTAAATAATGGATCGACCAAGGGTGTACAATTCAATTGTCGTTTACAGAATATTTACATTTTCTATCTTATTGATCATTATTTGTTATGAAGATAAACATTTATTTCTAATTTATCTAATTTCACTAATAAAAATTGTAGAATTCTAGGATTCAAAATGAGGATCTTTTAAGTTTCGAATGAATTAAAAATGCTTATGTTGATAGGGTTGATGGATCATAATAATTTTTATGTTGATTTTAATAAAGTCGTCCTATATGAGATGTACCAAATTGTTGCTAAGGCGTACATGATAAATGCACAAGGAAAATTTGTACCTAAAAAATTCATTGTTTAATACGGTTTCAGGCACAAAATCTGTTAATTGTTATTATATAAATATTAGCATCAAAAGTATAATTTTTTATTATACTTCTATGTCGATTCGAAATCGAATATTTAAGCTTATTGATTATTCTATTTGAAAATTCATGGTTATGGATTTACGATGGCATGCATATTACGGCACTATTTATGGACATAAATTGGTAGAATAAACTACGGATGTTTTGTGCTACTGGAAAAGCCAACATCAAGAGAATATATTCATAATTTTTATAATATCATTATGTAAAACCTGTTATTTAATATCATTAATTAAGGGAAAACTGCCTAAACCTATCTTTTTTGCTAACTTTGAATAATTTTGTGCCAATAATATGGATTATTAATTAATTTATTATTCCGTCATTTTTATGTATATTTATGGCATTATTTTACATCTAACGCTGTGTAAAAGCCTTCTTCAAACGTTTTCTGGATATATCCGATTGAATCTAATACTATTTAAAAATATATTCTATTTTTTAGATATTATCGTTTTTTGTGGAACCAAAACTTTTTCATGATAAATGTGCAGGAACGCTCTTCAAATTTTTTAATATGTTGAATAGTGTAATTTTGCATGTTGGTTGAAGAAGCGGCGTTTTACCATTTTAATTGATATCTTTTAACCAATAATAGTTATTTATTGTACATTTATGTATTTAATCTGTCTCTATTAGGCATATTCGATACATTTTAAAAAAACGGAACGCAATTGAATGACTTTTACATTTTTTCACACTTGTTTTATTTTGGTTTCAGATAAAAAATCTTTAAATATCATGCAATTATATGATATTATCGTCGTTGATCGAAAGAAATACCAAGACTCTTTCAGCAATAAAACTCTATGAAATTTTTAAATGATGTTACGATAAGAATATTGTGCAATATTTGTTATTTTTTATATCATAAACACATAATTTTATGTTACATATCTCGCATGTTTTTGATTTACATTAAATTTAAAATTTTAAATAGTCAACTTGTAGATTACATGCAGAATATCCATTCAAAATATAATTTTATATCACTAGAATAAGATAAGCCTGTTCCCTGCAAAATTTCAAGTTTTATTAATCAATAAAATAAGGTTAACCTTTCTAAAAATTCTCAACAGGAAACATTCTGTATTTAGGTGCTATCCCTCTACAATCATAGGTATAGTGTTTAATTCTAAGATATGAGTTAAAGTTGCTGAAATGGCTGACAAGATTATTTGTTTTCAAATATTAATTCTAAACTTTTAATACGGTTATAGTTCAAGAATAGGTGAAGAGTCAACTTGACATAAATTTTGTAGGCTTGCGCGATTTCGGCGGCAATATAAATGGATTTCGAATTGTTTTCTACAATTGCTCTGATCCAGTATCCGCCATAGATTTCCTACGCCTTTATGGGGTTTTGCCAGAATAAAAGTTCTGTGAAATATTTTCATTAAAAATGGCAGAACATTAATGACCGGATATCTCTGATAAGGTATGTATTTTAAGGTGGCTAAATAGAATGGTCTGTACAAGATGTTATATAAAAAAATCCCTAAGATCTGGTAACGTGAGTGATTAATTATTAGGCACAATTTTATAAGGTTTCCTAACTTCCACACACAAGATTTTTATATGGGGTTCATATGTGAGCATATCAATTAATCGTTATAGAGCCGTTTCTGTAATTTTCGAAAACGACATCGGCTAAAAAGACAAAGTATATAAGAGAGGTAGACTTGTAATATATATTAGATTTGTTCGTGCTAAATTTCTTCAATAAATTTTAAAATCTGGTGGTCCGGAGCAGATTGTACAGATCGACGAATCTGTTATTTCCCCTTCAATGCATAACAGAGGTAGGAATTGACCTGAATTATTTTGCCCCAGATAAAGTAATTTTGATGCCTTAAACTTAGATTGGCATTGTAGTCGTGGTTCAAAATCGTAACACATCCACATATACATAAAAAATTATGATATAATGTAAATTATAAGGTGTTTTAGGTGTGTTTCTATAGGATCAACAATCTATGCCGACTATTTAGCCTCATACAAAGTTTAGCCTTTCCAATTGATTTAGGTTTAGCAACATTCCATGTGTACCTGCGGTACATACATGAGACTAACAACGACAGTTTATTATTCAGTGTATGGATTTTATATTTAGCAAGGATCCAATAACTGAGTCCCATCAAAGAATGTAGAGGCATACTGGGCTTCGGTTAAAAAATCGTTTTAAATGTCAGGGCAGACAAGTGTAGGTTTACTGCAATAAAACATTGGAATACGAGGTGTCAAGAATTTTTAGATAAAAAAATGTGGAGAAAAAACTACAATAAAACGCCAGAAGAGGATTTTGAGAACATAATTTCTCAAATATCAGAATATGCTGGCTTAAATTAAAAGTTATAGTATTATTATAAAATGGATTCAACAGTTATTTAATCTATAAATTTTAATTTAAAAAATACTCATTAAAATCTGAGGGACAACTATCGTAAACATTATTAATACAATCAGCAATTAAAGTTAGAAATAACAATGAAGATAACATTAACTTCCAAAAAAAGTTCAATTGGGTATTAGAATATAAGGCATCGTTTATGTAGACTCGTTGCCGCGCTATTTCAAATATTATTTTGAATAAAACATCGTTTATGTGTCATAAAAAAATACGGTGTGCCGTTTTGAGCAGACTGACGCATCCGTAAAAAGTTATGTCAAGTGGTTCTTCGCATCGAATAAATTGATATTGATTTCAAGGATACATTATAAATATGCCTTATTCTATTTTTCATGTATTTAACAAAGAGTGTCGATTATATAAATATAAATAAGATTTTAAAATACTAGGATGGTTCTTTCGAACTATTCATCGCAAAGCTGATTGTAGTCTATCATTCTGTATCAAAAAATTGCTTGAGAATGTTGACCTATAGTTTAGTAAGGCTCTACTTATAACAATAATAGCATGTGTATTAAGTGCATAGTTGTTCGACAAATAATCATTTTGTAAGTTTGTTATGACACCATATAACATATTGACCAAATTATAGCATCTACGCTAAAACATTGATAGAAGATTCCCAGGTTGTAGACCCCCTGCTAAAGAAAATGCACTGTAACAACTAATTTCCATACTAGAAGTTACATAAAATAAATAAGATCTTTGAGGAGGTATCTTTAATATTAGCAGACATCATAATTGATCCTGTTTAATATCTATATAGCGTTATTTATGGAACGCAGTTTCGGACTAGACAATACAAATTAAATACTCATTTTTTCTGCTAACGTTTTACTATACCAAGTCTGACGGTTTCATCTTATTTTTACCCAGCCTAGTTGTGCAGTTTAGATGTTAGTAATTGGCAGTGATTATCATATAGCTTTTGTTTACCAAGTTTAAGAGCATGTAACACTTTTCAGCTTTCAGTCTGTGAGGTCAGATATTTCATTAATTTTTCACAATCCTACTGTTTAATCTTTGTTTTATGATAATTTTTGTAATAGAAATGAAAACAAATATAATCACTTAGTATTTCACTAATACAAACACACACATGCACTAAAAAGCTATATCGGCTGATATACAGGCGTGAATAACCCTCCTATTCAGTATCTTTTGTGTATTTAAAAGAAATTTCCAACTTCGTTCATATAATTGGAGTTATTATGTGTGTCTTAAATAAAATAGTGAACAACCTTTGTGGGTAGATAAAATTTGTGGCAAAAAGATTTTTGAAACTACTTAAACAATTTCAGGGTTTTTTTCAAATATACAATCTATGCTAACACTGTCTGTTGTGTTCCTGTTTGATGAGTCAATGTGATAATATTTAGAAGGATTGTCTAGTTATAGTTAATTAAGGTTTTCATACGTATTATTTCACAACGAATCTGATAAGAGCGTCTTATATATCTTTCTAACTCGATCAAAAATGGAAAAAAATACCCTCATTTGGTGTTAAACAGGAACTGAATTTTTAAATACAGGGTTTCCATTTACTATCGAGCATCCCTAGCCTTCAACAATGCGCAACCAAACATTCAGTATTGCGCACCGAAAAACGACATACATGACTTACGGCTAAACGAGTATAACCATTGTTGATTAATTTATAATTTTGTGAAATGGGAAAATGAGTTACTAAGGCCGGCTTCCCATAATGAAAAAACGCAGAAATTGTTTTATAAAAATTATTCAGACCGGTTTGGATCAAGTAAGATTCTTGACCGTCAAAATAGACGTTCGAAGGGAATTTTTCCCTACATGTATTGCAGAAAATGTTTTCCCAGAAATCTCACAAGTAAATTGAATCTTTTTAATGAACCCTTTTTAGGAATGCTCTCAAATCATTAGAAAATTTATTGGAAAGTGTAAATAATCGCAATGTAAATTATTTAATATTGTGTACATTTTGTTTTATTTCATATGATGATGGCGACCGTATATACTCATTTTCCCACATATTAAAATAATAAATTAATAAATAAGGGGTAGACTCATATTTAGCTGTAGATCACCTATGTCGTTTTCCGGTGCGCTATAATGAATGTTCGGGGGGGGGGGGACTGTTGAAGGCGAGGGACGCTGGATAGTAAATGGATCATGCCCCAAAGTAAATGGAAACCTTGTAAGAGATGCCTGGATTATTTATAAATCCTTCAGTTAACGTTTTTAAATTATCAAAGTATCTTGAATGCTTTTTGGTAAATAATTTTATTTTTAAACTGCAATATTAAAGGCCCGCATCGAAAGAGTTATTTTGAAATCATACAAATGAGATATAGATTTAAACTATACAATGATTTGTGAAATATCTTTGCTTGATCTACGAAAATACTATTTCTATAACATCAGCTATCGCGGAACTCTTTATGTATAAATAAAGCATTCTATCTGGATTCATGAAAAAAACATAATTGTTTATTGCAAAGACTACATTTTTAATGAGCGTTGATATCGCTCATAAATATTACATAATTTTAAGATTAATCATAAAAACTAACTTCTAAAATATCATTCACTTTATTCCATCAAATAAATTAAATATTTTAGTGTAAGAGAGAAACAACTCTATTGTATCCCCTGAATAAGGCATACAAAAATTTATTTTGTGAGTATCTGTGTAATGTTACTTCATTACAAACAAATTACACTTTCTGAAACCACGTGTGAATTGTTTGACTATAGTCCGAACAACTGGAAATAGAAAAGAGAGATAGTTGTGGGGCTTATGCGATTATAGTCCAAGATAGAAATATATATTGTATTATTCAATGTATTGAGCACAACCTATTATAAGCAGCACACCCATTATTTTAAAAAAGTGATATTGTGTTCATATATAAGCTGCATGGTTCGAATCTTTTGAAGAACCCTTTGTGTTTATACACCAGAAATACTGTGTTCATTTTAGAGTATGATGTTATGTTGTTCCTAAACCAAACTACTGTCTGTATTTTTTGTTTAAATGGGTTCTGATTATTTGAGATATGGATTACGTACTTGATTTTATTTTAAATTCTCACGATCATCTTTTACGCAATAACATATCTATAAGGGTCAACACACCTACCATGATTTGAGTTGGCTACAAAAATTTATCAAGCTCTTAATTATATTTTGCGCCATTTTTCCATAAACAAACACTTAATAACTATCATCGATATTTACAGTTATTTTTTAAGTTATTGGCTTCTTACATCATCACATCATGAAACAATTTGATGAATAATAATGATCTATTAGACATTTTGTTGACATGAAGATTATGCGTAATAAACGTCTGTTTTTATTCGAATGATTCTATTATATTGTTGTTTATCAAAAAATTTAAACGCGGCTACAGATATTGGATGTGAGAAATTCGCGTCTGTCTTGTTTTTTATCTTCGGGACGTTTTTTATTACTGATAGTTGTCAAATTTTTTGTATGGAACTCATTGATTGTTCGATTTCTTATCAATAAGAGCGTTTTTTATCACTTTCATGCGTATTTAAACGAATTATTCTGCAAAAGATATAATCAGATCATAAAATGAGAATCGTCTCTCATTTTTTTTGCTGTGTTTTTTCATATTTGATTAGCAGCAAATCTTTGTAAATAGACGTAAGACCGTATGTATAATCAGAGAGGCCCTCGGATGATTATTATTCAAGTTTACACAGTCAATTTGAATCAGCAACCAGGCCTACAAAACTAACACTTCAGGGGACTATAATGGTGCCTGTTCACCCACTTTGGAGACGAACGTAAAGATTTAAACCTCGTTTGATTGATTGATTCTGCAAGTATAAAATAAATCAGTTTTTGTATATTTTTTGTTGTGTTTACCTATAAATAATGATAATTGTTAAACAAAATATGATAATATTATTATCGATTTTGCAGGGTACGCATGTTGTAAGTAGGTATTTTTAAAATCGAGTGATTATTGATTGTGCTAAAGCGATTTTAAAAATAAATTTAACTAAATTATATCGATAGTAAGATAATTCATTTGTACATATTTTTTATTTGTGGTAGATTTAGTGTATATTTTGAATGCATGAAGTAAACACAATATGATCACGCATTTCACTTTGATTAGATCAACTTTAACTGCAATCGATACACAAATATACGGTATCAATTATAATTTTTTGTTATTCAGTCTTTATTTATTCACGAGCACTTATCATTATAAATATTATTATAAGCACAAATGAAAATAACTGTTATAAGATGTAAATTGAAGTTTCATTTCAAATGTGATGTACCTTTTTGTAAGAATATAGCGTTTTAGCTGAGCTTCATATTTTTTGTTATAAACTATCGCCTCTGAATACGAAAATACGGACCTATTAATCTGAATATACGAAATTATGATCTAAAAAATGGATCATTAATATGAATGGAGTATAAAAATCAAACTTGTATATTTTCACTTTTTGGCATTAAATTTAACCGGTTTTGCAACCAAGAACTATATTAAAATAAATATTTGCATGTTTAAAAATGTATCTATCTGAAGTACTACCGCGTGATAGAGTCTGTTAACTCATATAGAGTAAATACCTAACGGCTCTGGATTTTTCGACTGTCACACCATTGATGGGGTTCCCGTGTTTTGCTTTCATTCAAATTTTTCTCGAAATTAATTACAATAAGAATAAGTTGGAATTATAGTAGTATTTCCTCAAACTCGCCTTCTGATCGGCAAGCTGCGTCCAATATTCTAAGATTAGTGGGCGTGGAACCACACTATCCAAAAAATAAATTAATATTTATTTGGAATGTACTGTGTACAAAATGGGGGACCATTATCTGGTTTGGCATTCAATAATCTCTATATTATGACCAATAACATGTTACTTTTACAACAAATTGACACTAAATCAAAAATAGTAATAAGTATGTTTCAATTAATAAATTTAAAGTTTTAGTTTTAGATAAGCATATCTTTAGTCTTGATCAGGGTCTGCAACAAATGGATATTGGGCTTCAAGGGTATAGATCTTTCTATAATTTTAACATGTTGATGTTATTAGTCGTTGATAAACTCGAAAAGTGAAGTTAAATATTTCAAGATCTTTTATTTAATAAATGTAATACGCCACCGCTATATCATCTATAACTAGGAGGGACCACTGCTTATCAAGATTGTAGAAATCTAGATGTATGGATTGAATTTTTTCTTGATATCATTAAGTAATAGTCTAAATTTTCAAATAAATTAAATTACCAATATCTAAATATTAAATACTATTGTCATCTCGATTTAATGATGGTTTAATGAATTTGATACTGATATTAACTACCATGATTTTGAATGTATAATTTCATTTGTTGATTTATTATAAATTATATAAAAAAATATTTAATCAAAATTTACAATGTAAAACTATTTTTTGTCTCCCAATGTGTTAGTAAATCGTCATTGTTGAAAAAAAAAGATATTTTCAGTCATTTATCTCATTTGCATAATTTACTCATTACAAAAATTGAAAAATGTATAAATGAGGTTGTTAGATCCATGACATATGCCATATATTCTAAAAATAGATTTTAAAGCACAACTAGTTCTTTCGGAATTTAGGAATTGACAATATATATTTAGCCATGTTACCTGCAAATATTTGATGTCGTTTAAATGGCGAACATTATGGTTAATGAGAACTAGATTCATAAAGAGTATAGATCGCGTTTCTTCTTATAATTGTCTAAAATTTTGTCAAGAAGTTTCGTAAAATTTGGAATTTCAATCTTAAAGTTATTCATCAACGTCGCGAAATATATTTTTTAAATAGACATACTAGGTCTCATATTATTGATAGCCGCAATTGTTCGATTTAAATAGTTAATCTTTGAGATACACATTAAAATTCAGTCATTTATAGTGCTTTGATGGTTATTAAAATAACTTATCCAATAAAATGTTGACTTTTTCATACGAAATATGATATTTCCAGCCGAATGTGATGCTCGTCTTTGACAACTAAAAGTACTCAAATGCAAATTCACAACAAAAAGGACACACAATGAGGGTCTCGAGATATATGTTACCCTCTATATTAACATTCTCACACTTTTATAAAAGTTAAAATTTTTTGACAATGTGGCGCGAGACTTTATGCGCAAACGTATTACATTTTAAATAACATCAGATTTTCCATTTTGATTGTTGAAAATACCCTAATGTAACCTCATAACCAATATTACATTTTTGGGAGAAATCAATTATAGAGGTTTCACCCTAAATAGCACAATTTAAATTTATTCTCAATCATAAGAATACACCCGTGATTTATAACTAGAAATGACTCATTCCATTTCTATGTTTACCATTCATTGTTGTCACCAATACATTTCCTGAAATTCAAATGGAACTCTATAATTCAAAATAGTACGGTCCAAAGCATCTGGTTTGGTATTTCATTAATAATCTATATATAGATGTCTATATTGAAGCCCATAGTTAAAGATAAATAATGGTAAACCTAGAAATGGAATGTTCATATCAAGTTTTGTGTTACGGATGTATTTTTATGAGTACTTTAAAATGTAAGTTGTGCGATTTAGGTTGAATCCTCTCTACATTTCCAATCACGATCAATTTACGATATTTCCTCCTTTAAAAATGAAATTGACTCATAAAAGTGGTATTTTGTATACACAGCGGCTTACTCACCCTTATTTTCGAATATCTATTTCAACAGATCAACAATACAATGAGTCAATAAAATTAGTGATGTAGATCAGAAGAACCAAGTGAAGAAAATACATACACAGAGAGTGTTTATATTTTTTAATTCATAGAGAAAGACACGAAATTTCATTTATTTCTCAAAAGTCGAAATGATGAGAAGCACGATCATGCAAAAAGGTACAACAAAAGAAATCGTGACTGGTCTCAACATTTCTGAGAGTTCAGTAAACAACTAAACGAGGAACAGTCAATATGGGCAAATCGTGTATTTTTTCGTAAAACGAAACATAGAAAAGAATCAATGATAAGATTTGTCCAATGCGTACTCAGGTGGTTTGCAACAACAACTCAGTAACACTAGGAGGAAATTAAGTCACACCTCAACGAACAGGGCATAACGAGAAGTGTCTCGTCTTTATGTAAGATTCTAAAATAGGAGTCTTTTACGATGAAAAGAGTTTAAAAGGTCGCTCTAGAGAGAAATACTCCATGGATTCTGGGCCATAGATAAAATTATTGCAGACTGGTAACTATCATCTCTTTAGAAAATTTTATTTATAGACGAGAGCGGGATAAATATACACACAAATCTTTACTTAAGGATATCTCAAAGAGGTTTGACTGCCAACATTTATAAACGAGCCAACAAAAAAGTGAATTTATCCATTTTAATTGCGATATCACGGATCAGCTTTGTGCATTATATGACAAAGGATATGGCCAGTAACGGTGATTCTTGAATGACTTCATAGCGTAATTATGCCAATGAATCAAAACATATCGAACGCTTACGTGATGGATAATGCGAGGATCCATATGTCAAGAATCGTATCAGCTTACTTACAGAAGTAAAATTTGAGAGTAGAATTTCTACCTCCAATTTACTCACTATTAAATCCTATCGAGGAGTTTTTTGTCCACTTCAAGCATCTCATTCGTCACAGGATATCGCAATCAACCACACAAAACAAGAACTTAAATGAATAGCTACAGAAATTTTCACGAATGACAGGGAATATTCCACTGATAGTTTTTATGGCATATGAGAAGTTTCGTTGATATTGGCTTCGGCCGAAGGACTTTTATATTGGTAAATATTTTAATTTTCGTCGCCTTGATTTATTTTGTGTTTTTTGTAATCAAGAAATCAACTCTCTTTTAAAGTTAAAATCCTCATGTTCCAACTAAACAATCGCGTGTTCTGAGTTCAAGTCAATCAGTTTTCAATAAATATAAATGTCAATATTTTGAAAACAATTTAAAAGTTGACGCGTATGCGTTAATATGTGCAGATATATTCAAACTCACCTCCCCCTCAAAAAATATGATTTTAGATCGGAAGTTACATTAAAGTATTTTCGTCGATAAAAATTTAAACTCCGATAAGCATAAAATGTAATTTGTAAGGCGAAGAAATTTTGCCTCCTCAGAGTCAAAAAAATATGGCGTAGGCTCGTTCGTGTGTGTATATAGGGTAGCATATATCTAGAGACCCACATTAAGTGTGATTTTTGGTAGTAATTTGCATTAGAGTATTTTTACCGGTCAAAGCCCCCCCCACATTTAGCTGTAAATGTCATTATTTGAACCGTCAAAGCACTCTGAATAGAAAATTGCATTTCTGCTCATGTTCCATCATAATTAGATATTAAAACTCCAAAAGTACTTGCAAAAGTTCAATAATTTTTAAATCACTAGTTGATAACCATAATTGCGAGAAAAATATCAAAAAAATTGAAATGATCTCAAGGAACGAAATATAAATTACCTTGAAACATATGCTTGAGTTGTTTATACTTTAGTTCCCGAGATTTATTCTGTCAATAGAAGAACTTTTTTGAAAATTCACAATAAATATAAATAGAGCAGCGAAATACAAAATGGAAAGAGAGGATGTCTAAGATCTACAAAATCAAAGATATGCACTATGGCTTTATTGAAAAAAAATCAAAGAGAACCATACCACAATCCTGAAGGAGATTAATATTCATATATTTGAAGAATTTCAACTAGCAATCAGGTGAAAAAAACAGTGCCAACAGGCATCTCTAAGCTCAGAATCCTGTATAAACTAACAATGATTGTTTCAGTTTTGAGAAATACAATATACACTGTTCAAAAATAATCCGATTCTCGAATGTCTACTACGAAACATATTTCAAATTCATCATAATATCTCTAAAAGTTCCAGCTATACCATGTATATCAATGATACAAGTTTTGACTTGAACTGAAGGAAAAAATTCAGAAGAGCGTCAAGCTAGAAACGACTTCCCGTGTTGTCGCAAATTTAAGTGGACAAAAAATATGTGTATGCCTCCATGTACAGGGGAGGGTTAATTCATTTTAAAGCAAGAGTTTGAGCATACAAAGCAAATATATTTATCCCATTCTTGTCACAAACATTGGAAAGAATATGGACAGATCACGAAAACCGCGTGATAGATACACTTCATTTCCATCGGACAGCAAACGTCAATAAATTAGTTGAAATAGGGAACACACTTTAACCCAACAGTACTGCTCTTTTCTTAATCGAAAATTTTTGTTAAATATTACATGAGAATTTTCAATTTTCCTGATATTACCAATGATATCAAACATGCTTTCTTTTCAAAAAAAGACTGATAACTTCTTTGGACTGATAAATGTATCTGCACGGTTTGTATCGTTGACACTAAGTTGGGAACCCACGTGAAACATTTTTTGTTGTTAATAAATATATTATATTTTTAATAAAATTATTTTTGAACTTCGGCAGGTACACATGAACGAAGATGGACGACAATAGATTTTCTATATGTGAAAAGCGGTAAGAAAATTGCTAAGATTATTATGGTGATTACAAGATATATTAAGTAGATAGCAATGATTATTAAGTTGATCAAAAATAATATAATATTTGCTGCAAGATTTATTAGGTTCACTTCAAGATTTACAGGGTTCTCATACTCAAGCGCAATGATCTCATACAAATTGCACAAAAAATATAAAATAGGTTTACATAAAATGACACAAACTACAATTTTATCTAATTGCAAAAACATTTTTTGTATACTCTCATGTTTAACGGTGAATGAGATGTGTGAGCTTTATGATTAAAACTCTGTATTAAGTTTACTGGAAGGTTTATAAGTTGATCGCAATGATTAGTAAATTGACTGAAATCATTATAAAATTGATCGATATTGTTATAAAATTGATTACAATATTCTTATTTTGATTGCAATGATGTTTAAGGGTATTAGAAGGTTTGTTAAGTTGAAAGTTTTGATTATTAATGGCTTGCATGGTTTTTAAGTTCATCGTAGTGATTTTTAAATATATTACAATAGTTATTAAATTGATTGCACTTGTTATTAAAGTGAATGCAAGATTTATAAATTTGATTATAACCTATATTAAGTTGACTGACATATTGAAATAATTTGACAGAAATATTTATTAAATGGATTTCAATGTATTTCAATTTAATTGGCATATAAAACTGATTGGATTGATTATTCGAATTCATTTAATTATCATTCAAATAATTTCAGTGAATATTTAATTGACTGCGACGGTTTGTTAAATTGATTCCAACAATTATAAAGTTGATTACAATAAATATTATGTTCATTGCAATGTATATATTACAGTCGTTTGTCGTTACAAATGTTTACTTTTCCATAGAAATATTGACTATCTTTAGAAATGATGAATTTTCAATAGAGATATGTAAAAATTTTTGAAACATTTCGTATATAACCATATAAGGTTTTTTGACAAATGGCACATATTTTTTGCGGCTAAAAATCATATGCCCACATAAACACACCTAAGCAGAGTCTCAACACGATTTTGGTTATTTCAATTTATTTCAGATTATTATTTGATATATTTTAGAATATGGTGTTGTGGCCGATTTAATGTTAAATACACATAGAAAGATGGAAATTATTTTCAACGAAATTAAAATTTAATTTTAGATATAAATCATAACTTAGGTGGTTAATACAATCCTGCGAACTAAAAAAAACACGCGCGAATCTTTGCACTACCATAATAAGTTATATTTATTTGATCCACCCAAATGATAATGGACCCGAACATAGGTTTTTTACCCACAGTTGTTGCATGATTAAAATTATTTTAACGCTCTAGAAAGTAATTATTATGAACCTAATGAAAATCATATGTGTATTTTTTATTCAAGTCGGAACAATAGTATTTTGATGAATCGCGAAAAGCTTAAATCATGTAGTATATTGAAAGAACAGCAGTCCTAATTATTGATATTTTCTGTCTATAAAAATTTTATTATGAACACAGATGCCATAACTTCCACACGTATATGACATACGCAAAGAGAAACAGAAATTTTAAAAGAAAATGAAAATTTTATAATGCTTTGAATAATCAAAATATTAGACAATTCATCTTGAAATGATTAAGTCCCTATGAGTCTAAACAACAGATTGCCAAACCCTTGCCCGCAGGTCTCCAAGTTTTTGGAATTTTTTTAAAAAATTAAAAAATAATAAATTTAAGCACATATTCAAAATCATATTATCTAAAACTGATGTGGTTTTTAATTCAATTAATATCTATTTGAACCATAATTTGCACAATAAAAGTTAACAATTACCTAATCTATACATTCTTCTAAAATTCAATGAGCATGAAACAATTCTGTTGTATGATACAACTGTTTAGGTGTCAGGAATAAAGGATATTTTTTGGTAAAATTGGATTTCAACATTCAAATATACATTTTAGCCATCAAAACACCATCAATAATCATCCAAGAATGAAAATTGTAATAAAGCGATAAGGTGACGATCCTATTTGTGGTGAATTCCAATCAGATTGTACTGATAAGTATATGCTTGCTCCGAACTCATATTAAATAACCTGTTGGTTTGATATGAGGATTTTTTGTTTTACATGCAAAAAATATATTCTTGAGAGTAAATTTACGACAAAACATCCATAAATATATGACATATAGCCAATTAGTTCGGATTCACGGAAAGAGTTCATACATAAAAATGAAGGTTTATGGATACTCAACAATCATTTTTCACAAATGTTTAAGAACATAACATGAGTATTGTCTTTGCTTCATATGAAATCGTTCTTCATTTAGCTCACAAAAAGAAGCGGTTATCAGAAGCAGAAGAAAAAGTAAAACCACCTCTTACAATTGCTGCTGGAATGCTGGATGATAAAAACG
The DNA here is from genome assembly GCA_000827895.1 of Thelohanellus kitauei. Taxonomy (NCBI): domain Eukaryota; kingdom Metazoa; phylum Cnidaria; class Myxozoa; order Bivalvulida; family Myxobolidae; genus Thelohanellus; species Thelohanellus kitauei. The sequence goes on from JWZT01002018.1 coordinate 196,238, forward strand.
GCAAAAAAAATGGAAAAGATACCGTTTTCAAATAATACGATGACCCAGCTAGTGGAAGAGTTAGATAGTGATTTTCATTATCAATTACAAGAGCATATTAAAAATTGTACTGTTTTTTTAATAGAAATGGATGAATCGAATGATATTTCTGATACAGCTCAAGTCGCAATTTTTATTAGAACAATTAACGATATCTTTGATGTCATCGAAGAACTACTATGATTTTAGTCGTAAGATCAAATAACCAAAGGGTACTATCTGTTCGAAACTCTTAAAACTTTGGAATGAAGAACAATATGGAATGGGGAATATTGGTGACTATATGCACAGATGTAGCTCTGCAGTGGTGGGTAGTAAATCAGGATATCTTATATTACTTGAACAGTTTCTTGGTCACACGATACTTAAATATCTCTGTATTCTTCACAAAAAATCTCTGAGTTGGAAAACATTGAATTTAAAAAATACATGGGTGTTGTTCAATGTGTCAACAAAATCCGTCGCAGTGCTCTGAACCGGCGAGAGTTCATGCAGCTTCTATCCGACATGAATGATAAATATGGCAAACTACTGCTGCATTGTGAAGTTAGATGGCTTTCAAAATGAAAGGTCCTGTCACGTTTTTGTGGCACTAAAATATAGTATTCATCTGTTTAATTCTGAAATGGATGATTTACAAACAGAACGGGAATATATTTTGAAGAACGACCAGCAAAATGATCCAGCATTCATGATTGAGATAATGTTTGATTTTAACTGCCTAAATAAGAGGTTCCAGGAAAAAGAAAACCTATTCACCAATTTGTGGGATGAATTCTAGACATTCGAAATGAAACTTCGTCTGTTTATCAGACAGCTTACAGAAGGAATTTTAAATGCATTCCCAACTCTCAAGGCACGTTTACTAGAAAAAGCATGTAAAGTTTTACAGTATCGGATTAAACTGGAAAGTCTTCGGAGGGGTTTCAATCTAGATTTGATGAATTGAAAAAAGAGAAGGATAATGACGCACTCGTCACAAATAATTTGTATCTTTCTTGGATCAAAGATTATTCATTTATATGAATTACTTCAACTAGAAGTTATTGAATTGAAATGTAATTCTTCACTCAAAAGTAGATTTCTAATACAGAATGTTACACTGTCACTTTACCATATCATTTTCTTTCTGGCGACAACTGCTCGCAGAACAGTTTCAAAATAAGGGTTCGTTCGCCCAAAAATACATTTGTAGGTTCAGTTCTTCCTTCAGATGTGAGCAGTCAATTCCGGCAATATCAATTATATAACACAATCAACGTTCAATGCTTAAAGATAGCCACCTCTCTGCCCTTGGTATACAGTTAACTACGTATTGTAACAAGACATAGAGAAATAGCATTGCAGCAAAATTGAATTATTGTTAAGAATAGTTATATATTTAATATATAAGATGTTTGAAACCGATTTATCGTTGAATATTATTTTATATAATGAATTGATTGCGATTATAGAAATGAGTGATTATATAGTTTTGAACAGATTATATATGATTAGAATAAAATTAAGATGTTGAATAAATTTAATAAGGCAGTTGCTGGTCGAGATTTTCAAAACGGATTCAATTGCTCGCGTCTTGGTAAGCTTGGGAATCTCTGCTCAATACAATGTAGCTATACATGATAGAGTAGTCGATATCATTTCCCAATTATCCCGCAATGATTTCGCGAATGCCGCAATTCTGATAGATAATGATGTGACTATGGCCGCTAAATACGTTATACGCAACCGTCCGTATATCCTGCTCATCTCTAGGGAGATGATTGCATCACAATTATGGAAATATCCGTGATCCATGAAGACTGCATCAGCGAGGTTAGGTTTGGTTATATCCGAGGTACAGGCGACTGGAAGATAACAGACGGCATGTGTTGGATTTCACTGAAGTCTCAGCGATCCCACACACATTTTGGCATCTTGATGGGCTAGATGTATAGATCCAATATATGACTGAACTGCTTCAATCACCTGGTAGGATCGTCAAATATTGCCGAAAGGTCACCATAACCTATGCAACAAAGATATCACGAGTTTATTGGCAACACAGCTCGACCTGGAGTGCCCATTCACGAGACTGGGGGCCCAGACGAACGACCTTAGCCAAGAATAATAGCATGGCTTATCATTGGACCAACCTTGTCTCTCCTGACATCTGCTGGCAGGGGTTTTGCCCCACGGGAATTGCATGCCCCAAGAATACATAAAATGCCACCTGGAGGTCCATATGAACCTGTGCATACACGTTGAACGATTACTTCCCCCCACTTTCCTCCCAGCAAACTCACAGTCATTCCTTGATAGCTCGCGGATGGATAATTTCTGACCCCTACCCTAGTTTTGGAAAGGTCCGGCATACTGCCAGCGACCCAACGATTAGACTGTCTGCTACAGACGAAATGCCAGAGCAATCATCCATTAACCTATTTTACCAAAGTAGTCACATTAAACGAGAAACTCAGAACATCAGTACAGCCTGTGGCATGCCGAATACCGGAGCGTGTTCCTCGTAGTCGTTTCGCCCAATGTCTGTGTCAATGAAGAATTCAGTACATGATGACCGCGGTAATAGAGTATGACTCGGAAATCTCCGTCAGAGAGCATGACAAGCGAGCTAGTGATACACGCGATGTCATATACCAAATCGTGTCTACGACAACTGCATCCATCGCCGAGCTAGTATAAAAGGGCCATAAAGAAAAGTTCTGGGAATCTGCCCTCACTAAACTCTGCAAGAATTTAAGCCGTAATGACCCATATCTTCAGTCTAATTTTCCTAACCAGCCAGAGACAATTTTTTGTGGACCAATCCTGCGTCGCCACCTACAGTCATCATGCGCAATCCAGAACTACTGCACCTAAAACAGGAGGCGTGGCCTATCTAAGTCTACGGTGATCACAGGGGCATCTACTGGTCCAACGATCTGTGTATACCTCGGCCGTGCAAGCTGCAGGGATAGGGTAATTCGGGAACACTCAACCTGGCGCCTCTGACGAAGTAAAACCATGATAGATATACAAATGATGCTCAATGGCGCTGTCTCCGCATCAGTGATGGCAATAAAGTGCCCAGAGATACAACTAGAGGTAGCTGTGTATCAGCCACATATCGTAGATTGTATTTTCACAAAAAAATCTCGAAGTATCAGTCGTGTCACCACACCGAATTCAGCGAAAATAAGAGGGCCGCTGAACATGCGTCACCATCGTTCCGTAGCGATCGAGTGCCCCACAAATAATAGTCTAAAGTAGAAACGCAGAGGCACTGGCCTATAGGGCCATGCTAGAGCTATCATGAATGCGAGGTCTTCGACCAAGACATCATGGTCTGTATGGCCCCTCTCACCTTGAATCTGTTGAGTGTGCTCACGAATCACCAGCCACTTGTGTAGGGGCAAGCCTACAAGTAATCAGAGCAGGATAATCTATTTTCTTTGTAGCCAATGATAGGCCTGAAAATTGAGTTTTCGAAGATACCTATTGCGAAGTATTACATGCGCTCGGCATCACACGCGCAAGCTTATAAATTTTATATAGGACGTGTACGGGTTTATAATGGCAATTACATCTCGACTGAATGGATGAATGAGATCGATATAAGATTTTACATCGCTAAATATTGATTTATTGAATACCATGGCAACATTCATCTTCTATACCCACGTTACATCCGTAGACGAGAAATGGGGATCGAAAATATGAGGACAAATTGGCTCCAGCATATTATTAAATGACCTAAACTGTGTCAAGATATCAACGTACACTTCATCGAGTATCTTCATAACGACTGTGGATATCTTGTTTGTCATACTCTTTAACGTATTTGACATCTCGCCATCGCTGTGTTACTTAAAACGGTCATTGGAATTTACCTAAGTAAAAGTCGTTAGAGGGTGGGTTATCGATATGCATCAACTTCACTGCGGATTTCAGAGTTTGGACCAAATGTGTGAGGGCTTGAACCGTTCGATTCGAGTAGCATAGATAAATACGAATCGCGAGCAGTCGATCAGATTTTTATATCATTTGTATACAAGATATTTTTAACTCGTGAAAAAGCGATGGATCAGAAAGACAGGAGACACATGAACTCACTCAACTTCTTTGATTGGCTTATCCTTAGTTTGAAAAGAAGAATTGAGAGTTGATCTCCGCGTCGAATAAATTGCATAAAATCGATAATGGAATGCGTATAAGATTTTGACAAAAGAGGAATACATCAACAAACGGACCTGAGACCATATCGGATAGGATTCGCAATCTTTCTTCTCTTTTTGAAGATATTACATAGGAATCTGTATATGAAGGCACGCCCCTCTCTGTAAAATACCTTTGAAAGATATACATATATGATGTACAATGGTTGGTCTTGACGGTCGTAATTCCTTTGATTGCAGAAGAGAAGGTATAAGCATTTCGAGATTCTTTGCGTATAGTTATGATCGCACAATAAGTGCTTTCACTATTACATTATCCAAACTTGATGACATTATCATATATTCCACTAGGTTGGATACGATTTTAGATTCAACTTTCAAACAAATAATAAGTTTGATGTCAGCTTTCATGATAACTAACATAGTTTTATTATAGACGACCATTCTACGTTTTAAGAGCGATTCTCAGATTTTCTGTTGGCTTAAAATACTTGTGAAGAAGACGACAGGGGTGATATTCTAACATTTGATATACACAATAAGGAATTTCCTCTGCGAATTTTACTGAGCGGTATATCTGTTTCTTAACGAGAACGAGTGTATATTCGTTGTGTGTGTTTAATCTCGGTGGATACCATCCGTAGTTTACAATCAATGAGTTCACTCAGTTATCTTTGGAGAGTATTCTTCCAGCATAGACCAGAGATTGTCGATCGTTGAGAGAATTGAATCGATGCATATTCAAATAAATGGGTTAGTGAGAGCCTATAGCGAGCGCCACAAAACGTGTAAAATGAATCAAAACCATCATGCTTCGCTTTAAGAAGCCATTTACTTCTTACAGGTCTTCAATTCTTTAGTCTGTGGCTAATTGGCAGAAGAACTTCCAAATCATTGGTTAGTTTCAGACGGGAGGCCATGAGACAAAATTAACAAAATTTCCCTGATTGATGTCTTAGGAGGGAGGATGTATTTATAGCCGTAGTCTTCGTAAGATCGTTTCTGCCTTTTAGACAGATGTATATCGCTTCGATTTCTCTGCACGCGTTATTGATCATTTTACGTTACAGCTTCACAAACTGAGATCATGTTTTGTGTGTAGATTTTTGCCCTAAGTGCTGAAAGGGCTCGTAATTCTTTGTTTTAGGGAAGTAGGAGAGATAGGCAAGGAGTGTCATAAGTCTTATCTTCTCTATGGGATAGGTGGCCTGAAATATTCTGTATGTCGCAAAAATATGTGGCTGGTAAAACAGACTCAAAATCCAATAAATAATCAGGGTGGAAGAGGCTTGTTTTCAAAACAGAGAGGTATATAACCTCAAGCGAGATTTCTTGCAGGGATTAAATAACTTCCAGAGCAAAGTGTATGATCTGGTTACGGTGTCATTATGAGCCTTGAGTTGTCTGTGCGCTCGAACTGGTTTCTTGAATTTATTAATTCTTCGAGGTACAATCGTAAATATATATTCACAAGGTTAGACCACACGGTGTCATTAGTTTGTCAGGGTCTTCAAAGATTTGTCAGAGGTTAATTAATACAGTCACAATCTAGTTCGAACCATTGAATGGATTATTTTGCTAAATACTCCTGAAGTAAAGTCCTGAAAATGTCGGTGGAACACTATCTTCAAGCGAACTAGGGTTTCAGTTTATAGTTGTTAGAATTAGGAGGTTGATGATATTGCATCTACGTCGCCGTATATAAATTCAACAAGTTCTATAGTGGAGTATCGAACGAAGACACATCCTGCATCTCCAACAGCAGAGTTGTAGGGCTATACGAATGTCATATAGTGACATATCAACAAGCAGATCTTGCAAGTAAAGAATTAGGATAGTTTTACATTTGCATTAACTCATACAAGATGCACATCATGTGAGTTCTCCAACTTAATTCGTAATATGAATATAGCACCAAAGATAAAGTGATAATAGCCATCAATGTCACAAATCAGAATTAAAATGTTTAGAAATATATATATTGTTGTGCCATTTTATCTGATAAATTGAACACTAAAAATATCATACGTTTAATATTTCAAAGATCGACAAAATCCTACATCAATGTTTTTTAACTTTGACCAACAAATATGATCTATCAGTTTTGTACATTGGTAGAGATAATAACGTCATGGTGGATGTATTTTATTCGCAAAATTTATCGATAAATTCAATACGGGAAACGTAGAAATCTAACGCTGAAATATCACATCATGGTTATAACGTTATTTAAAGGAGAATGTGAAATTAAAAGTGTGGAAGAAGTTTTGTACGATTTGTGAGAATTTACATTATTTTTAAATAATGATTTATACCATTTTCGCATTTTTAGAAGGATAACTATTCAAAATTTTTTAACTTCTGTACTGGATTCAATACGTGATATCATCTTGCATGTCCACTAAACCAGATATTTTATACAGTGAAAGATATATTAATTTTATAGCTTAATTATTGTATTTTGTAAACATATGTATGAACAAATTTACATATTTATATCGACATATGAAACATGTCAAACATACAAGAAATGTAACGACGCTGTATTTTTGAATTTGTTCACATGAGAACAATAAAAAAATTTCATATTTGGCAAAAAACATTTGGCCTACGCTGCCTATATATAAAACATCAAAATATGTGGTCCTTTTGAATCATCAATTTTCAAAAAGTTGATAAGCATTTAAAAAGTGAAATCAACGAGAAATCCTACTATATAGTCTCAAAATTATGATATAAATTTTCATTTTGCTTAAAAGTTGAAAATAGATCAAGGTCTACAGAAGTGGTTTTTGAGTATTTCAACATTTTCTCTGTTTTGGAATTGAGCAAAAATTGTGTTGAAAAAGGAAACAGATAGGCTGAATTGAAACTTCAAATCGATGGGAGAAAATGTAGAATTATTGCAAGAGATCATATAGAAGATTTTGTTATTTTATAAATAATTAATTAATCAAGCAGACAATGTCCGCAATATAAAAGCATTAATCGTTAAATATGATAGAATCAATATTGAAAAAAAAATGATAATTTTGATAAATGCGTGATTATTGATGACACAATAATATCACTGATAAAATATTCGATATCGATTTAATACATATAACAAAACTTTAAAATAAAGTCATACAAAAATACTATTAGGAAAATACCAAAGGAATAAATTATAATTTTTGAGAGGCTTTTGCTTAGATCCTTTATAATATATGGATTTTACAAAATATATTCTGTGTAATATAGACAATATATATATACCATGTTGTCGGTCAAAATTAGCGTTTGGCCGTCTAATATGTGCCTGTGTTTGTTGTGGCTAATACCAGTTAAATTTGGTTTTTTTTAAGTTTTATTTGGTTTTTGTCGAATGAAATTTGGTAACTCGTTTTCTAAATATTACTGGAAACCGCCACAATAAAGTACATGCACCAAATTGGACTGGACAAATGCTAATTTAGACAGAAAATACCGTAAGTGTTCTTAATGGTTATCAAGAGTAAAATTAAAAAATAGATGTGAATGTGAATTGATTTAAGCTAGATAAAGCACAGATCATTCAAACTTGTAAACATCGTTTTTCTTCTCAATAGGAAGATGACGAGAAAAAAACCTAAATATTATCAAAGCATAAATATTATATGTATTATTATGAGAATCATAATTCAAGATAGAAACAAACATTTTTTCAAAAAATAATTATATCTTAAATTGCAAAGGTTGAGAGATATATATGCGTTCTGCCTTTTGTTAATTTAGATAAAAACATTAACAATAGATTGAAAAGAGATTTATCAGAATACACATAAACGGAGAAAATGATACAAATAATTGATATAATATATTAATATTATAATTTATAATTTCTATCGATTACTAATGGGTCGTTGAGTCTGATTATTAATTGAATAAATTATACATTTGTTGTGATGGCAGAGTCTTTACCACTGATTTGCGATGTCTATTTATTGATTCATTTCATACTGTGGGGTTATTATTTGATACTGCAGCCGTAGTTAGCTGTACCTGATTGTTAATGTGAAAAAATATACCGTTGTTGTCATAGATGTGTCTAATCCACCCATTTGCGATGTCTGATTATTAATTGATAACATACTGACACAATATGTCCTGATTGGATAGAAGTAGGCGGTAGAACCTGATTATTAATTGAAATATGAGACAATTTTTATCGTTGCTGTTTCTGAAACACTTTTTTGCGATGTCTAATTATTGATTAAAAATAGACGGTCGCTTTATTATCTGATGCAGCAGGTGTAGTTTGTATAACCTGTTTGTAAAATCGAAAAATTATACTCTTTTTGTCATTGCTGTATCTGAACCATTGATTTGTGATGTCTATTTATTGATAAATAACTTACGGTAACACGATTATCTGATGATTCATCTGTACTTGGCTGAACCTGATTGTTTTATTTGAATAAAGTATACCGTTTTTGACATTGCTGTGTCTGAACTACTAATTTCCGATGTCTAATTATTGATTAAAAGCATACTTTCGCAATATGTTCTGATTGTGTAGCAATAGTTGGCGCTACCTGATTGATAAATTAAAAATATATACTGTTAATGCAGTGGCTGTCTCAGTTACCATCCTATGCAGTCTCTTATTGTTTATACAATATACTGTATCAGAGGTCGATGATAATGGTTCATAAGTATTCAATGTCTTATATTCAATTTAATCAATATACTGTTGTATAATTTTCTGATGACAAGGCGGTAATTTCTTTGTACTGATTATAAAATTATTGAGATTACAGTAATGTTTGTTGTTGCGTATTTAATAGAGGTGGAAATCTTTAAAAATTTATATATACATTTCGTGAAGTAGATGAATTTGATCTCAGTCTTTGTTTTCCCTTTTGTCTTTTATTGTTATTTAATTGGCACAAAGATTTTCCCCTTTGCCCTATAATCATTGATCTGGCTGCTAAATCAATAACGTATGATTTAATTTTTGTCGTTGTATTGACATAAAAATTCATTCGTATTATAGTACATTGTTCTTTTCCTATATAAATATTTGTATGGGTAGTAATATTACATTTACCTATATCATAAAAGCAATCACTTTGTTTATTTTGATTAATAACGATAGATATGCGTGTTATATTTAGTCCATCATTCCACTTTACAAAACCCTTAGATGGATTAAGTGTTGAAATATTATCACCAAAGTATAATGCTTTAACTATCATTCTGTGTGTAATATTCATAATTGATACGTTATGATCTTTAATTAAAATAAATAACTCACATTCATACGTGGAATTAACAAGTTTGCACGTGTAATTATGCACAGGTAATAAAGTTGAGGGTGATACATTTGTAAATGGAGATATCTATCATATAATAATTTGTTTATAAAATTTGATTTGACCATAAAAATCAACAAAATCAGTGAATATACATTAAATATATA